>RPOG01001337.1:0-159702 GCA_008086565.1 Thalassoma bifasciatum
GTCCCTGGGGGCCGTCGACGTAAACTTCACGAGGTTTTCCAGTGTGGTACAGTGAAGGTACCATTGCACGTAGGGCCTAGTATTAGGTAGTCATTGGTGGATTGGTTTCAATTAAATTCCGGAATCTCCAAGTTCCTCATGTGGTGTGGGAGGCCGTCATACGTGACTGGTTTCATGTAATTTCTGTTAAGAGGTTTTTGAAACTGACATGAGGGATCGGTTTGAAGCTAGCATTGGAAAACGGGGGGTTTCAGCTGTAAAAAAAACTAAAAACTAAAAAAAAATAAAAAGGGAAATATATCATAAAGCACCAGCAAGAGGCTGGTATGTGAAATATTGTGAAAGTGCCTCAACTAGGAGTTCTAGATAATCCTTAGAGGTGAGAAAGAAAACAAAAAGACTGAGAGAGTATGCCCCTCCATGATAAAATGGGCGTATGAATGAAGATCTCTAAGTAATTTCAATAAACTTTGTGGTGGCTCATTCAGTGTCTAGTATACTTTGTAAGTATACTATTTGGGTGTGTTAATCGGAATGAAAGTGTCATACAAACCACCTGGCTGAATAAGAGTCACCCAAAGGTAGAGAGCGTGTGATAAGATCCAACCATACTTGTATGGGAAGATCAGTGTGAATGAAAGTTTGTGTGTGAATGATAAGCCCATTGAAAGTACAAGCACACCTGTTACAGTGAGTCACTTTAAACAAAGTAGGGGAATAAAAAACTTTACCTAACCCTCTTACAGGCCCAGCTAAAATTATGGCACGGGAATTGGGGGAAGATGTTGTTAAAGCTGTTCCACTTCGGCACCAAATCACAAAGGGGGGGTTTCCAATAACAGATACAGTAGGTATTGATTGTTTGAGAAAGTGTAGAGGACAGGCAAAGCAAGGAGGGGAAAGAAAGATTGACTGGCATGCTTACCAAAAGTGGGAAAGAGAAGCAGAAAGGAGGGAAGCAATGTCAGGAATAGAAATAATGACGAAACAAGACAAGAAAGAGGAGAGGATGTGTAAAATGAATAGAAAGAACAAGCTAAGTAGGGGAAGAGATAGAGATCTGCCCCCACGCTGTGGTGTTCCAACAACTGGTGCCCCTCCTCCACAAGTGCACCTAACTGCAGAGGATTCAAGAAGAGTGGAAGAAAGGGAGGGGGAAGAAGAATACCCTGACCTGTCCACTCTCACTTTGACCTCGAAACCAACAAAGACTAACACTGTTTCTACCAAGAAATCTTCTCCTACAGCGGCATCTTTGGATGATTTGCTGAGGAGCCAAGGGGACAAGCGGATTGCAGAGCAGAGGCCGATGCTGGGGAGTCCAAATCAGCTGTCAAAACCAGCTGATCAAAGTGCTGAGCATTGGGAACAAGAGGTGCATGTTTACAGATCATGGCTGCCAAAGGGACTGAAAAAGGTGGCAGAGGAACTTCCTAACCCACAAAAGACTGGAGGTGAGAAATGGGTCACTGCAATGCAACTGTTGCTGTCAATGTATCATCTAACCCCGCAGGAAGTGGAAGTTATCTGTGGAAGGTGCTTTAAGAGCAAATGGACTGAGATACGACCTGGAACCTGGTCCACCAGTCCAGAATGTGGAGTGAGAGACTTTGACAAGATGTTAGACCAACTGTATGGGACAGTACGAGATGCTTTTCCTTTGAACGTGTGCTGGTCTGAACACCACAACACCAAGCAGAGGTCGAAGGGTCAGCCACCAACAAGACAGCTGCACAGGAGAGGCAGAGGGAGAAGGAGACCAGGCCTGAAATCAGCGACACTGTCTCCTGACAAGACTGACGCCATAGTGAGGTGTTACCGTTGTACAGGATATGGACATATATCACGGGTTTGTCCTACTCCAGTGACTGGACAGCAAAGAGGAGGAGAATGAGGAAACTTTGGCAACAAGAACCATCTGAAGAACTTGATGTACATGCGCCAGGATTTCCAGTGGAACAACCATAGGACAACGTGGGGCAGGTCAGAGAAAAAAAAACACTGATAAATGCACACACATAGTGAGAAATGATACAGAGAAACCAGTTTTTAGATATAAAAATTGTTTAACAACGGAAAGAGGAAATGCAATAACATTTAGATAGACAAGGGGTTCTTGTAGGTGAGACAAGGTTCTTCCTTGAAAGTTAGATGTTATCCATTAAGTGTTAGAATTATGCAAATTTAATACACATAGACTTATGCCACTGAGTGCTGAAGAGGAAACATTGCCGTCAATAGTGCATGAAAGCTTAGGGGTTAGAAGTGAGCTTGATTTTGGGGACAAGGGGTGAAGAGTGACAGCTCTTGGAATAGTCTGAACAAAATCAATTTTTAGATCAGGAAAAAAAAAAAAAAAGAAAATATATAACAGTATCCACTCAACCCTAAGTTGTTCAAAGTTATTCAGTAGCTCATGCATGAAAGTGCCATTGTGGAATATGCTGAGTCACCATGTAACACCCTCATATAACCTGTAAANGCTCCATTTGGCCGGCTATGAAAGAGACACAGCTTTCCTTTGGCATCTCTGATGACTGACTTCCTGGAAGCTGTGTTGCGTGAAATGGCCTCCTCTGTACCAGTCACCCTCCTTTGCCAATCCTCATCCCCTCACACAAGTCGGCTTCCCGCCGCCAAAGAAGCAGGATTTAACTGTCACTTCTGGCCAAACACAGCAGACGGGAGGCACGATGGGTTCTGCGGGTCACCGACAATGCTATCCACAATCCCAAAGGCCATCTCTGCCTACCTATCCAAATCCTTTTCTACAGAAACCAAGGGCCGAGGTCAGTTGTAACCAAGGCAACACAGTGACAGAGCATGTGTGTATTCCTGTGCGTGGGAAGTAAGACAGGTTTGAAGCTGGTTCAGTTGAAAAAGAGAAAGAATAAGCAAACGGAAGTTATCTCTAATGAGTTAACACTTAATGGCAGGGCCAGCAACACAAATCTCCTTTTACTCTCTACTCCTTCATATAGAGCACCTAGGAAACACTTGAAAATGGGAGTCATGAGAGTGGGGAGTAACTGAGGCAACTGGGTCCAAGGGTGACATTACACAGGGGATGGCTGACAGCCACTTGTACAAGCAGCACAGGACTGTACTCGAGGTCAAATGTGCCAAGTTTGGAGTGTGGTGTATACTGCTAAGATTTCTGCGCTGACCTTAATGTGACGGTGAAATCTCTGCTGACTTGAGTTCAGGTCAACGTTTTGTATCCTTACCTGTGTGGATCCTCTATTCAAGTCTCCAGAGATTTTCAGCACACCAATCCTCAGGTCATTCACAGGCTCCAAGAGATGTTTTTTTTATTCCTTCAAATCACCTGATTTCCTACCAAATAGTGAGTCCTTGAGGTGTTGAAAGGAAGGAAAAGGAGGTGCAAAGAGTGCAAACACAGAGACAAAAAATAGTACATAGGAAGAAGGAACAGACGAACCAGACCTCTGAGGATCTTTAGTGGGCAATGATACAACTTCTCCACACTTGAAGCTCTTGGTAAACCTCAGAGCGTTCTGTATCTGTTATCCATCTCTCTAAATATTTTCCTTGGCCTGACATGTGTTTATGCGCTGATGAATGGGGAGCCTAGGGGCTACTGCTGTAAAGCGGATGTAAAGGCTCAATTTTGCATCACGATGTCCCATGGGATGCAAAGTGGAATGACATGGGAGGTGATCTAACAAGCAGACAAAGTAACAGTGTTGAAGCTGTACAACTCTAACACCTACAACAGGAAAAAAATAGAAACTAAGCATCCTCAATGATCACTTTCTGACTCATTTCCCTTGATCTTCCATTACTCTTGGACTGACAGGAAGCAGCAACAGACACCCCCTAAATGGAAACAGAACCTGAACTTTTACACAGGGGTACTTTAAGGTCAAATGGGATTAAAAAAGTGAATGAAACTACACCACAATATCATTCACAAATGTTTAAGTTCTCTTGACCAAAAAGGAATCATGTCGATAATTGATTTATTCCTTTAAGTCATTTGTCAGTTGCTGATTCAAGCTTTCCAGATGTGAGAATGTGCTGAATTTCTTTGCTTTTACAGCATTTGCTGTTCAATACCATGAGGGATTTCAGACTTTTGGCTGTACAAATTAAGGAAATTGAGTCTTTTTAAAACATCCAAGATTGAAATTGAGAACAAACCTGGGACTTTCTTTAGCCAGAATCAAATCATTTCCGACATTCTCAAATATAAGGTTGCATTTTTAACCAATGAGAATTATACCTCAATGGAACAGATTTTACTCTCAAGTGTTATTATAGATTACACTGCTTCAAGAGGTCTTTCTTTCTTTCTCTCTGCAGTGCTTGGGATGAAATATGTAAAGTGGGGAGAAAACAGCACTTTTTGTACCATTTTTGACTGCCAATACTCATAACTTGAAGAAACCCATAATACTGTCTGTGCTAGTGGTCTCTGTAGACTTCTTTTAACACTGGGTGAAGTTTCACAGGGTCTTTTTTGGACCCCTTTTTGCTTTTCTTGGGATCTTTGAAATTGAGTATGTCAATTTATTCAACTCCAAATAAAAGTCTGCCCCTATCAGAAGCAGGGTCTCTCTTAGTAGCTGGATAAAGTTGCACATTTTACAAGCCCATGAACAAGATTTTTTTCCTGTTTGGAAGTCAATCCATTTTCTTTTTTTTACTTTCTTCAGACATAGCAGCATGGATAGAACAGGTGTACCCGAAGTTCTCAGGCTGTCAACTTTGCATACCAAATGTAGCAGAAAAAAAATACTAATCAGTCAGAGAACAAGGGACAACGTGAAGCTGGGATGCACCTCTCGTCAAAGAAAGAAGACAAAAAAGCTGACTGCTGGCTGGCAAAATGAAGGTATGTTAGCTGTGCCTGTGCACGTCATGACTGATGATGCAGCTTTCCAGAAGTTTATTTGGAAGAAAGCTAAATACTCAAGTGAGAAACGAGACAAATGAGGTGGAATTGACTGCTTGTGTTGGTGTATTCTCTACGCCGCTTACAGAAGATACCATGGTATAACACATATTTTATTACACAGTAACAACAAATAAAAAATAGGTTGTGAAAAACACTAAAAAAAAACTACAGACCTACATGTCTTTGTAGCACTCAGTTGATGCCTGATGCCTGTTCAACACAAAATATCAATCACACTATAAATTGCTGGTAAACAACAACTTATCAGTGTCACTGATGCTCACAATTGCTAATGAGCCAACTGGATAAAACCTTAGAGCCAAAGTGGGGATGATGAAAACATTATCTGTTGTCCTCTCTCCGCCATCCTGACACTGCAGTTACTGAGGATGTGAAAGAGGGGCTCAGTGGATGTTACAACATGTATGCTATACTGGTGAAGTGTTAGGAGTATCCTGTCTGCTTCCTCTGCCAAGCCACAGTATATACTTGTACCAAGTGGTGAATTGGCCAGACCTGTACATACACACAAATAAATACACAAAAAATAAATGAGACTTCACCTACACCATGCAGCGCCGGCATGTTCTCCATCAGTTCTGAGGACTTCTTGTCTCCGTATATGCCAAGGGACAACCGCCTGTTCAGAAAGCCGCAAAAAACGTAGGAGCTGTGCCCTGAGAGCTTTGTATTTTCCCAGCTTCTGGTGGTTCCCTCAACATAACTCTGTGGGCAGTTAGGGAATCCTATGATGCTACCATATGGAAATCCTTGCTAAAATCTACTGTGACCCCTTGATATGCAGGAATCATGGCTCTGCATCATGCTGCCAAAACTCCAGCAATTTGACTGTTGCAGCAAACAGTATGAGGGAAACAACGGGAGCAGGTGCTGAAGCTCCAGGCCCCACATTGTCCCCGGCGTCTACAGACACAATCATGTCAGCGTCACAGATATAGAAATCGATAAGAATGAGATGATCAGACGTGAGTACTGAGGCTCTGAAGTTTACTTTTTGACTTCCAACGCAACGCTGATTCAGTCCAACAAGTAATGCTGGCTAACAACAGAATCTGACATCACTACATCACTTCTTCCATCTTGTCTGTTTGTGTGTGTGAGACACTCCCTCTGGCGTCCACTACAGTGTCGGCTCAAGGGCTTGAACAAATAAATGCCCAAGCTACCACTGAAGTTTTATGGTTTGAAGAGTTGATTTATGTGGACTGTCCATAGTTTTGTTTGGTTTCTTGTCTCAAGGTCTTTGCTTGGAGATACCTCCAGAGATAGCCTCAAATTTTGTATTAATTTGAATAAATATGAATAAAAAGAGGTTTTAAAATGACCAAAAAAGGCATCTAAATGTGAATAGAAAGTAGGACGTCATCAACATAGCAGCTCACTTTGGCCCTGAGGTTCCAAACAATTAGCACCAAAGGCATAAAAAGAATAGTTTAAAAAGGCATTATACATAAACTCTCAGAACACTAAATAAGTGTTTTGGAACACAGGCATCATGGATATAATGTACAACACTTCAACCTGTTAACAGCAGTGTAAAGTTGGGTTGTTATCGTCTGCTGCTAAACTATGATTACAGCTGTTTGGGCCAGCAAAGCTGTGTCTGAGTGGTTCCCACCTCCAGAAAAATGCTTTACACTGACATTTTAGTCCTCTTCTTATGCATGCTTTTTATACACCCACCTCTCCAGCTTCGTCACTTTGTCTGTCCTCCTGATTCTATCACTGCCTCTCTTTGTCTTTCTCTCTTTCTTTGTCTCTAAATGTCTTTCTACCACTCTCTCTTTTTCCCTCTGTCCTTCCATCACACTATAAATTGTAGGGATGATGGATGCTTCTGATTGCCTCAGGGCCCCTGAGACTGGCACACTAAATCCTAAGTGTTGTTCAGAGCTCAGTGCCATTAAAACAACACCTACACAATGCAGAAATAGACACACATGGTCACAAAGTGAGCAGTGGTCCATATGGACTGAACAGACTGTGGCAGAAGAGTGCAAAACATACATAATCCCCTGTTGACAACTGAATCAAACACACAGAGTTCTTTTCAGAAGTTTACTTTTCCTTTATGAATGTATAGATTGCTTTTCTTTCAATCTTGTTTTTACGACCGCTGTTAGCCTTTTTAAAGCTACAGATACATACATCACCTCTTCTTGTTTGCTAATTAGCTTTTCTCGAGTAACGTTGTAGACCTCTTTTAAAGTTGAGACAAATACACAAGCAACAGGGAACCAGAGTCAGGTTTTTATCCCCATCCCCAAACAACAGCTGCAATAATCTTTGATGTCAAACTTTGAAGTTCCTGTCAGTAAATTTCAGCACATCATGAAACAGACTGAATAAAATGACTATGAACTCCTTATTACCATATAAAGAAAAAAACAAAGATGAGTTATGTTATCAACACTCTTTGAGATCATTACAGTGACCTTTATCTCATTCTTTAACCTGTTATAGGTTTTAGATGACTGCCCAGCCCTGCCTGCAAAAATACCAACGTATAAGCTTTGTGAAATGACAGTGAGATGAGTAATTTCATAAACCTATGTAGTAAGCAGAGCCTGCAGCAGGACATTGCTGCGCATATGTTTGACAATGTCACTGTCATTGATGCATCTGTTCCACGAACAAAAGTTAGAAAATGGGAGGAGAATGGGATGAATACAAGTTTGAGGTGATGCATAGTTTTCCAAGACAGGCTATGAGAAGTTTTGAGATGAATATCCTTCAAAATAAAAGAAAGAGGGAAGGTAGAGTTGCATTTCCAAACTCTCAATGACAAGGCCAATGAGAAAGGTCTTGCGTCATATCTTCTTTCCTCCCCTCTCCTCCTGCAGTGTCCTTGGCTTTCTCTTCCCTCCAGATGGGCCTTGGTTAGTGCGGCATCTCTCAGGATGACGTGGACTCCAGCTGCCTACTGTTGCTACTGCTGCTATTTCTGGGCACGCTCCCCTTTTTCACCTCAAAGAAACTTGATACCACTTTGAAACGTGCACATCTGGCAGGCATCACAGAACACGGAGTGTGTCAGTGAAGCAAGATCAGAGAGAAAAAAAGTCTGATACTTTATAGATCATAATGGGTATCAGTCAATCAACTTTTAAGTGGACCATGCAAGAAAACACAAATGTCACACGGTCAGTTTTAGTTTTGTCACATGAAGGATAACCCTGAAGGGTCAAGATCAAAAGATGCACAGGAAACACTATTCTCTTCTGCATAGCTTCTCCTTCCTCCTCTCAGGCTTGAAATCTGTTTTTTGTTTTGTTGACTCTGTCCCTGTGAAAGCTGGAAATGAAGAATTAAGACAAGAGCAAGAGAAAACAAACTAAGTTGCAACCAAGTCAGAGAACACTGCAGCCCTCCAATAACAACACTTCTTGATAAAAGTCTATTTTCTCCGCACACTGTCTCCACATGATGTTATCATTTTTCTTTAAATTCAATAAAGTCTTCTCCTGCCGCTCAGATGAAAACTGTATAGTTTGGAGATGAGCACACAGTTTTGTGTGTGTGTTTCCCATATGAGGCCGACTTTTGCAATATGACTTGCTGAAATGCCAAGGATGTACTGCTGAGAGGCCGCTAGAAACACGGATCTTTATTAAAACCTTGGGCTTTGTTTTGATTTCCACTGAAAAAGAAGAACAGAAAATTATCTGCAGTAGTTTTTCCCCCACGTCAGGCTCAATGATCTGTCTCTTTTATTTGTGGAAGGAGAAGGTGAGTTTGTCCTCAGCGTCCACGAAATGAAGCTACTTCTAAAGGACACATGCAAACATCTTTTTCCTGCATTTTCAGCCTTGGGTACAAGCATGTTAGAGACCATGAGACCCAAACTGAAAAAAAAAAAAAAAATACTCCAAACACATCTCTATCAAACGTTTGGGAGTGACATGAAAAGGACAGTTTTTCCCTTTGAATTCTGAGTTTGGCCGGATTTTAATGGCAATGAATGGCTATTGTGTGAACTTTTATTTGCCTGAATTTGAAGTGCCACTTCAGTGAAGTGTTTACACTCCTTTTTGTGGTCATTTTCAAATGAGTAAAGCAAACATTAGACCTCTTTTTGAATCGTGGCAATGAACACCCTTAGAGAAGAGACAATGCATCATAGTGTGCGCTCTATCTCCCACTTCACTATCTCTCTATCTCACTCTGTCACCGTATGAAAGATGATGTGTAAGGGACTGCGTTGGGGGGTGGACCCCGCCAATCCGCACCCCATTGGAGTGGAACAGGATACACATGTACAGTCATGAAGACATTCCAGCTCTTCACTAGACCACTGACACAGGGACATGTCGCAACAGTGGCTCTTGGCCTCCTGAGAGAACCAGACAGCTATACTGTCACTGTTTTGGAAGGACTACTGCGTTACCAGTGCATCACTACCTGTCAGATAATGTAGTATTTTCTTTTTTCTTTACTTCAGTCTGCTCTATTGGTCTGCAAGGGGCATACTGTATTTGACAAGGGGAAAAGAAACAAGTACAGGCGTTTGCTGGTGCAGTAGTGCTAGAGGGGATCTGACAATTTTCTCAAGGACCCTCCTGCATGAAAACATGAGCATATAAAGAAAGGGAAGCAAATCTCCTGGGTAAAAGCAGCCAAATCCCACAAGTCCATGGTGCCCTTCTCACACCTTTAGCTTTAAAAGCACTACCCAAGTAAACAGTTATGGCAAACCCAATTAGATGCCTTTAATTTGAGACAGTAGCTGGGGCACTTGAACTTATGTGCACACAGTAATTAATTAAGTTAATGAAGCACAAGCATCATGTGCCTTCCCTGTGGTGGTGTGGTGCAAAGTGCACATTTGTGCCAATTGATAGCCCCTCATACTGTAGCTATAGCTTTGTGTCTTCCGCAACAATCACATAAGAACATGAAACATTTGGAAAAGTTTAAAGCACACAATTACACAGGTAAGACACGAACAGAAACTTCACACGTCAGTTTCATGAACCCATTCACTATATTAGCGAGCATTTCCCTCATTGCCATGTTAAGAGTGACCTTGAGGCACTTCTAAGCTAACCTTACACAGTGCAATACAAAAAAAGAGACTGAGAACAGTTTAAGAATCCTGTGACAGTTTCATAAAGTGTTAAGTAGCTGTGAACAGAATCTGTTTGCACCAAACTGCATTGCCCATCTCTGGCTAGAGGACTTGCACAAATTTCATCTAGCTTTCATCCTCGGTTAGCACACAGATTACCTTTTAGGAAATGTTTAGGTCTTTGTTTGCAGTTTTTTCATAGCTGTTGATTGCCTCGAGAGAAAGTTACTTCTTTATCACTTGACAACATTATTTCAGACACCCTGAATGTGCTCAGAAAAGGAAATAGCTATGTGTGTTTTTAATTTCCCCACACAACACAGGACTTAAAAGAGCTAGCCTGTTGGTGGGTAGTTTGAAGTGTACACCATGTCATGCACAGGGTGGAAAAGAATGATGTGTCAACTAATGAACATCACTTTCAGCTCCTTGTGTCATTTCTCAGGGGCCAAATGATTTGGTGCACTCTGTAGTGTTCACCAAGATCAAGCAAATGGCTAAACTAACAATAAATCAGAGAACAGCAGGGAGGGTACACCCTGGAACACTGAGTCAGCTCCAGAAAATTCATGATTTATGCCCATCAGAGCCATCAATCTCTGTAATTCTCTTAAAAAAAAAGGCAGTAATAGCTTCCGAATCCACACCGCAAGTCTTCCTTAAGCTCATATGCCTTAATGAAACTATCATTTGAGGTTTTGGTTTATGTGTGGTGGTCTTAGTTTTCAGCGGCGAGATCTATTTCACTGCAATGCACAACACAAATCGTCCTACTGCAGCATGAGTCCTCTGGGGGCTCTGAGAGGCCATACAAGCAACTGCAGATGGAGGATCAGAGTTTCCACATGTTCCACACCCTGTTTTATATCGCTGCTCAAGCTGGGAGAGAGAGGAGCAGAATCCTGCCAGGCTGAAGCGAATTACTCATATAACACATACGTAGCTGGGAAATCAAAATGCAGCCATGTGTGTATGTGTGCACATGTGTGCAGCAAGTAACAATAAATATTGCATTGTGGCTTTTAAATCTCTGTGTTCTGTCTTTTTCCATTTGGATTCATCTTCCAGAATCAGACCACTCTGCTAACTCCGACCTCCTCTTTTTTTTTGCACACCCTGGCTCTCAGGCAGATAAATGAGTGAGATTTCTTTTGACAGCTCGGGTATGGAAACAGTGCCACAGGCTAAAAGAGGTGACATGATATAGACAACAAAGTCAAGTGAAGAGCTGAGGAGAAATGAGGACCCCCTGAAGTGAGATCCAAATCCAGGACTCCTGTTGCGGATGTGTTAATCTGTCAAAAGTGCCAAAAGAGACTGACAGGAAACAAAGAGACGTAGCAAAAAATACACAGACAGAGCTGATAGGAACGTGTTGCACAGATACACAGAGAAACATACTGTCACACATTGTCATAAGCTATCACACAGTTTGGTTTTTGCTGAGCTTCCTCACTGATAGTTTGGGTAAACTGAATTCAGCTTGACAGGTCAGCATCAGCTTTTTGACAAAGAGGTTCCGACACATGTCAGCAACAGCTTCCAAAAAATGCAGGGTGTGTTTCTGCTCTGGAATTTGACCTTATGTGGCCAAATCATCTAAATCATCACAGCAGGGCGAAAGTGGAGAGTGCTTAACTTCCACATTATAAGCACAGCTATGGGTTTTGCCCAGTACGACCACTGAAAGGCCATTTGTCAGTGACACAGAACCTCACAAGTCGGCAACATGAGCTGGCCCAAACAGCATGAAGCTCCTACGAAGGGTAAAGATCCAAGAGACCAGGGCCTGGCTGCAACTGTGTTAGGATCTTGCATAAGGCCTAAGGTCACGATGCAGGGAAACCCAACACATTCAACTAATCCATCCTGCATAAATGTAGGAATCCGTGACCTCTACGACGCAGCACAAGAAATGCTCGAGCGAAGAAGAGAATGGCACAAACATCATGAATCATTAAAGATGGTAAGAGTGAAAGGGCCAGGTCAGGAAGGATGGGGAAAGGGGCAGCAGTTTATTTTTATCAGCAGGAACTTCATCAAGAACTTACTCATACAACATACATAATGGAGGATAATAAAATCCAGCATCCTCTGAAGTTTAGGGGGTCTTTTAAGCAGAAGTGAGTATGAATTTCACATTGCATCTATAAAGCCAACAGCAGTGAAGTTAAAGATAGCTTTGGTAGATGCAGTTATGAACATATATTTAGCCACAACTTTCTGCTGGTTGAGCAAGATGACTAAGGATGACAGGGATGCTTAATGTGACTTTCATTAATGATACGCCAGAGGCCGGAGGCTGACGCAGGCCAAGCTCAAATTGAAAAGTGCTGAAGCATAACTGTGTCGGATGCCCAGTTTCCTAGCCCCCATAGTCTGACTGATTGAATTCCTGCCTCGCCCATTGAAAGAATTCCCAGACTGCTCTTATTCCCGTATCAAGCCTCTGGGTTTGGCTGGTTGACTTCCTAACTACCCTGCCATGAACTGCCACAGTTATAGAAGTGAACAGTTATGTGAAAATAGCCCTTCATGTTTGTCAGAAAGACAACAGCTTGTAGTGGTAATCTTTGAAAGGGGTCATGAGATCCAAACATAGAGTTACACACTTAACCAAGCTGACAGTCCGTCATGCGGGTTTTGATAATTGGTGCACTATTTTCTTGTGTGGCTTTCATGTGAAATAAGTAATCAAAAACATACCAGGCCACTCTGGTATATGCATATCATGAATTTTTCATACTCAATTATCACTTCTGTACCTTAAATTCACACATTGGTCAAACTACCTGCTGTGATCAGGAGCTGTTCACACTTCAGATTTTCACACGAGTGAAAAGGTCAGGATGTGGAGGTATAAAAAGATGACAAAAAAAAAACTGTTTGCATACATGCAATGACATGATGATCTGAGGTGTTAGACTCCAGGGGGACAATCATAGCTGCTAATTAGAGGTAGGCTCCAATGCAAAAGGTTCTTCTTCGGGTGTGGAGGGCCTTGTTAGCTGACAGGCGAACCCAAGCGCTCCGACTGAGGAGTTGGCTGGCTGCTGCTGAGCTTTCTCCCTTCACTGACATCGATAGGGGCTCCACAGGAGGGTGAGGAAACAATGGTGTTGACAAGCAGTATCAGGCCTAGCAGCATGAAGGCAGGGCCAAACGATTCCATTTCCCGGCCAATTCCATTATCAGGACACACAGACTTTGCTAATGCCTGAAAACAAACAATACACAAGCATCCTTCTAATTAAGCCCTTGAGTAGCGCTGCTTAGTGCACCGGCATATCTGTGTTGGATGCCTGTGAACAGGCTGATTGGATTCATCAGCACTTTTAATGTGCTCCTGTTCCTTCAAGAGGCCTGCAGGAGGCTCCCGGCTGAATTCAATGGCCTGTCCGATAAATCACGTGCTCTAAGTCCTGAGAAGCAGATTGGGGTATTGAGGCTGTTATTTATTTCTTCAGGAGTACACAATCTGACAACAGCCCCCTGGTGACGACAGCACAGACCTGGACCTTAGCAAATATGCTTAACTTATCTAGCACTTATCGTTTTCTTTTCCTCTTCACATTCTCTATTCTAGCAGCTGCGTATAAACTGTACAAATGACCGAATGGACTCAATAAAATTCATGAACAAAATTTGATTGTTGGTGCTGTCCCACTTGTAGTTTGATATACTTGCTATTGAATTGAACATCATACACAACTGCTTTTGTATTCTGAAAACTGGTTCTTGAAAGTGCACAGCAATTTCCACACTTATACACTGTTGTTATCTTAAAATTTGTGCAAGTTATATCAGACACCAAATTAACACCTGCACATTATTCGTTGAAAATATCTTCCAACAGAAAAGTCATGAATACATGATAACTGTAGAGAGTGATTCATAGTAGTTCTGGTGATGAAGTGAAGCTTTGTAAATTTAACAGCTAAGGCCATGAAAAAATCCAAATGTAATTAAATAAGTGGCAAATTGAGACAAGCACAGTAAGTACTTTATAGAAGTTCTTTTTTCCCTTGCATGACAATGACGCACATTCAACTAAGTCCCGCTTCCTTTCTATTCTCTAGGGGTGAAAACAAAAAGTTATCATTCTAGAGAGGCTTTCTGTTTTCACAAAGATAAAGAAGTTAATGACCAAAGACCCAGAGAGCAAGGGGCAAGAGAGCGAGATAAACAAAGTCAGTGAAATAGCCTAAAAACGGTCAGTTAGTAAAACCCTTGAAAGAGAAGTGGCCTTGCAGCACCCCGAGGTGTGTTAAATTAATTACATGGCGGCACACATTCATACTGTCCACTCCTTTTCAGAGGGAAGCAAATTAATGAGGTGATAACCCAAGGACTCCTCACTTTTATTTTGAAGATGACTGTTCCCTTGAATGCTTCATTTGATGAGAGAGAGAGGAGTGATACACAGCAGTGAGGTTTCATATCTGGCCTGCTAGTAATTCTTTCCTTTTTCAGTGAATGAATTGTGCAGCTCCAAGGCTTCGGGCTGCTCAAGTGCTTGAATTAACAGATGGAGGTCTTATTCTTCTCAGAAGGCATACTTGAACCTAGGCAATGGGTGTGTGTTCGTGCGTGTGCAAGGATATCTACTCTGACAAACCACTTTTTAAAAAGAAAATAAACCAATGCTTCCAAAGGAGCAAGGATTACTTCATACGTACATGCTTTGTATGGCTTGTACGTTGTAACAAATTGTGCTGTTTTTAAGTGATGAAGGAGCAAACACAAGGTCAACATTACCAGTAGACTTTCTTTTTTTTGCACTTAGCAATGTGTCATATAACCAATAATCAACAGTGTGAGATTTTACGTCCAAAAACCTCATTTAAAATAGCTACAGCTATATCTGCCAGGCATCTTGAGCGTAAAGTATAAAAGGACTTTTATCGTCCATTTAGTTAGTGTAAGTACTATTGACCTCCATCAAGTACTTCAACATCCATAGTTTTTCTGGAGTACAATGGAGAAGACTCCACTTTTGCGTGTGGATTTCTTCAAGGTTTGCCCTTTGGTTCCACAACCCTCTCAAGAGCATCTTGACACAAAGAGCCATCGAGCCACGACACAGAAGCAACATAATGGGCTTGATTGACTCATATCTACAGGCTCAAATGTACATTTCCTGTTTGTTGTGTTGGGAACATGAGGTTGAAATGTTTTGAACAGTTGATGCTTACAGAAGCACGTCATCTACATACAAAGAGATGGTGAAGGACTGAATATAATGATATGGCTTTCTAGTTTAAATTTGTTCAACTTTCATCGTCATTATTGTTCCCAAGTGTTTGTTGAGGGGTTTTCTGAATCATCAGAGTAGGACTGCATAATATTTGGATAAACTGAGGAGAATCGTTTCTTTTATGTGAAGCAAATTGAGAAATGAAAAACACAGGACTTTTCACAAAATATGTGTTTTTATCTTCTTAGAAACATAAAATGTTTGTTTAAATTATATGCCCTTCAACTACTTGGATCCTAAAGTCTTGGACCAGTCTTCTGCATGTGATTCTCACAACACTGCACTGTATGAGTGTTGTAGGTGTAAATGCTGAAAGCAGGGACTCTGTGGACTTATTAGCAGTCCATATGTGTGCACCAGGATGAGCAGAAATACAATGCCTTGAAATTCCACTTAATTGAACATATGCCAGGGTATCTGTGACGGTAGCTGTGTCCCGTAAATGTCAACTTGTTAAAGTCATGTAACACACAAGCTGTGCCTGCACAGCAGCCAATTCTCGTGTTCAAGTGGGGAGCTGCATTAAAGTGATCAGACAGACTTTTATTGTAGATTAATCATCGTAAATGAGGAACTGGTGACAGCACTATGTGGTGCTGGTCACATGACCGACAACACGCACCATTCAATGCAAGTGGTGTCATTTTGCTCCTACTGGGAGTGAAGTTTATTAATGCTGTTACTCATTATGAGTCTAGTGTTACAGCTTGCTTGACTATGAAGTGTAGATGCTTGACACTGACATTGACACTGTTTCTTTATATTCCCCACAAAATCTGGAAGATAATTCATGCTGGTATGGTTACACTGATAAGTATAAAATACGCAAACATCAAGTTTTAGGGGTCCCTGGAAACTTTCATTGTGTTCAGCACTGTGCAGTTTCCATGCTGAGCTTCTATGAGTAGCACTTTTGGTTGACACCTGTTACTGCCTCCTTGCAAGTTACTCATATAATACTACATACATTATCTTTTACACCAAACTGTATGGTGCATATATAAAGTGAGGAACATGAAAAAACATGTAGAGAAGGTAGCTGCAGAGTTAAATATGAGAGTCTCATGAGAAAGAAAACAGATGGCTTTCACACTGCAGTGCTCCTATACCAAAAAGATTTTCAACTAACCCAATTGGAGACAGTTCATGCACGCCTGCTCTTTATTAAAGCAGCGGAATTATTGAAGCTGAAAAAAAAACAATCCACTAAATCCCTAACAGATATAGATACACATCATCTGCATACAAAGACAACAGTGAATTCAATAACACTGAATGTGATACTATAGATCAATCCAGTTGATCCAATAAGGTGTCAATCAAAAGGACTAGTGTGTTAACACTCTAGTAATGAGATATGGTCCAATGAGTTGTCAGGTTAAGCTTGAGATTGCGTAATTTCAAGCATTCATGAATATTCACGCTCGGATGTTACTGAGTGCATTCTAAGGGAACAGAAAAGGGTAAATGAACCAACAGCAAACTTGAAACTGCAACCAGCAAACCTATGATTCATGTTTCACCAAAACTTTCACAAGAATGTCACTGAGGCCCCATCTCCTTCTCCCTTCGAAGAAACATACAATACTCAAGCCTTAAATGCAAGAATGTGGAGTCCAAGCCAAAGCTTTTCCCCATCGAGGTTTGTGGTTGGACTGTAATACTTTCAGGGGCATTTGAACTTGTCCCACAGTGGGAATGGACTGAGAAGAAGCTGCCAGTTTTCTCTAAGAAATGGCAACCTTTTCAGTAATAGAGTAGCCCCCCACATACTGAATGAAATGCAGGACTGGATTTACATTCTGTGTAGGTGACCCTCACTTCAGCAAGTCTCAAGTGTAACATATGTATTCAATCCAACTGCGCTAATAAGTTTTATTACGTCTATTGACTCTTTAGAGGCGCCTGTGGACTTGCAGGCAGGGAGGGATGGGGATACACTCGTCCTGCGTCAGATACTGTGTAGGTGAGAGTGATTACGTTAAAGGTCAGGGTCTTTTTGCACCTCAGAGACGGAGGAATGTGATAACAATACTAATCTAATGCAAGCTCACTCTGGCCATACCAATGCAACAGATACCACCTACAAACAACAGTAAAGAAGAAGTAAGAAGAGAAGGTGAGGAGGAAGAAGGGAGATTAGTTTCTGTTAAGCGAGGTATGGAGGGATAAGTGGAAAAGAGAATAAAGCATGTTTGATTAGATGTCATCTCAGGTATTCAGTCTATGAGCGTAGTTTGTGCTGTCAGTTGGTGTCGAAGGTCTTCTCTTCCACCCACGTTACGCACACATCTGTCTGAGTACAGCTTGAAGGGCTCAGGCTACTACCTCTCTCTCTCCCCCTTCTCTTCCTCGCTTCAGTGGGGGAGAGATAGTACAGATAAAAGTGGGCGTTTAAGCTCTACCACTTGTGGAGACATCTCATCTTCAGCCTCGGGTGGTGTTCAAGCACGCCGCGAAGATTGAAGGCGAATCAGAGACACTGCTCAAGGCCAAGCTTCTTCCTGCAGCTGTACTAGTGTTATACACAGGGAGAGAAAGAGAGAGATGTAGAGAGGGGAGACAGTAAACAAAGAGCAGGAGGAGGGAGGGAAAGAGCACATCTTTATTCATTGTGCAAAATATAAAGATGAAGAGGCTTCATTGGATGCCTCAAAAGATACAAAAAACAGAGGCAAAAGGCTAACTCCTTCTCATTCATCAAGGGGTTCAGATTTGATTTGAAGCCAAGCGTAGTCTCGATTCCTTCCTTCCTTCCTCGCTCGTTTTCCTCCAGACAGACAGACACACAAACAGATACAGTCTATCTCTTCATTCCGCGGCTCACATCCTGCCGGCCTTTCTGCGCGCTCTACAAATCACTGGCAAGAAAAAAAAAACAAAGTGCCAACAGTAATTCAAGCCCTCATTATTCTTCATTAAAGAGGAAAAAAGCACCCAAGGCTAGATCATATTTGCTGTTAACTAAAGTTTCAGAGACAATTAGCTCAGGTTGTTAAAATTAATCTTTGTTACAGCCATAATCTCCGAGGCCAGCAGAAGCACCAAGCATTTATGGTTTGTTTATTTGAGTGCCTCCTGTGGATATCGACCTGGCTCTGTTGTAAACAGTGGGATAAGGCCTTCTGCGATCGCTGGGTGGATTTGCTTTCTGCACAGGCGTAAGTCATCCAATTGTGACCTAGATTAGACGTACAGAGAGCGGAAACACAAGCTAAAGCCATTTAATGAGTACAACAAGTTGCTACATCAAACCTTGTTCGTTCTTTTCACTGGAAATTCCAGTCTATCCACGTCTTACAGAAAAGACCTTATAAAGCAGCATTCATGGTGTCCCATCGATGAATGGCTGTAAACATCATAGACTCATCGCATCTGATGGAAGGTGCCATTATGCTAATCTAAGGAGTCTCTTTCACAGCACCGCTAAAATGGGCTGAATAAAACATCTCTCTGAAATGAAGATATGCCTTCTTTGCATTTTTCTTTTTCAATTTTATTCCTCTGATGGGTTTCATTGCAGCGCAGCGCTTTATGCACAACTAGATCCTATATCCAGCTTAAATTAATTGTCCAGCTTCCTTTTTTTTAATAGGTCTTGTGGTCTGCCTTTTAGCAGCGAGCAGAAACTAATAGCCTCGGTCATACTGCATGAAAACCATATAAACATCCTGAGTCACTTCCACTAAAACATACACTTGCAGACCATCACTTTGTTCCTCTTTTTTTTTCTTTCCTCGACTTTCTTGAGTCATGAGACGGGCACTCTCTTTCTTCAAAGACAGTTGAGATCATGATACATATTTATGCTGTCACGCTTGGCTGTTTATGGCTGCTAATTTGCATTAAACCTTTGCCTGGTTTGTGTTGGGAGACAGGACACCTGGGAGACATTTAGCAGGGGGTGGAAAAGCATGAATACCTTAAGACTAAAGGTGCATACCGTCTGTGAATGTGCACACAATCATATGCGTACGATACCTTGGACCTGGGTTAGGCCTCTGCAGCCTCTAGGGATGCCCTGTATAAACCCCCACATCACTTACAGAAATTATCTGCAGTAGCTGGACTCATTTAGAATGGATGTGCTTCAGGGTGTTATAAGGAATTCTATTATTGCTCCCAAAAAAAACAAGAATATGTATGGACATTTCTTTTCTGCCTAATATATAAATCAGCAGGGTAGTTTCATGGTAATCCCAGAGTAATTAATGCTTCCTCTAGCCAGAAGCTGATTAATGCAGAAGCAGGCATTGAGCACATATGGGTTTTAAGGGATAACTATTGGAATATTCAATGCACATGTAAGTAAACATGCCTGAGACTGTGAGGCATTGAAGAGACTCAACGCGTGATTGCGCTGAGGGAAGGATTGATTTACAGTAAAATACTTTGGAGCTTTGAATTTTGAGA
This sequence comes from Thalassoma bifasciatum, assembly GCA_008086565.1. NCBI lineage: Eukaryota > Metazoa > Chordata > Actinopteri > Labriformes > Labridae > Thalassoma > Thalassoma bifasciatum. The sequence continues at coordinate 19,681 of RPOG01001337.1, forward strand.
TATTGCAGGACACACAAGTTTGAATAAAAATTCAAAACAAATGCAAAAGAAAGAAAGACTGGGGGTATGGAAAAAAAGAAAAACCAGCAACATCAAGAGTATTGTCATATTGGCTGCCATTATCAAGGAATACATCCAATAAATCCTTTACAGCAGAGTAAAATACAGATTTCGTTTTTCACTGCTAAACTTCTGGGAGGGGGTGAGGGAAACTGAGAAGTATCATTTAGAAAATAACCTATTTTGGTACTGATTATCTCATTTTAAATTGCAGATTCTAATGAAATATGTATATATGTAAGTCTTTTTTCAGAAAGTCCTCACAGGCACTGTAAATAAGGGGGGGATGTAACCTTTAAGTGGTGTAAAAGCATGGTGAACTCACATTACCCGACCCCCTGCAAATCATTGGAAAGTATTCACTACTTTTTTGTGATTGGTTAGAACCATTTTATAACAGTTATTGAGGCGGACTTACAAGGGCAACGCCAGCGACAACCAGATTCTTTACGTCATACCAAATAATTTTGAGAGAAAGACTTTCAGCATGTTTCCTCTCTAATTCAGGAATAAAGGAGTTAGTTTACATTGGCACCATACTGGCGAATGTGATAGCAAAGGAGTTTCCTTGTTAGCATCATGTTCATGAATATCATGGTGAAACAGTTGAGTTTCTGTTAGCATGCTTAATTGATGGACTAAACAATAATATGTTTAGTGGCATACTAAATATAAATATATTAAAATGGCAGCAGAGCTGTGATACAAGTGTAAATGGCTGATGAATACAGAAACTTATATCATGAGCTGCGTTGGGTCTTGTCTCACCCTGTCAGATTCTATTTGGCTCACTATACATTATTTATTACACATTATCCCCATCTGTAGTGTCTAAATAACAACAAAACATTCAGTTTTCTTTTCCCTAGTCATTTTTCATTACTAGATTAATTTCTTTTCACACAGTATCAACTTCAAACAAGTCCCTTGTTTCTTTTCTTTTTTTGACATGTCACTAATAAGGACAAAATAGAACAAAAGCCTTTAAATGTCAAATCCAGCAAAAGCTTTTCACACATCTGCCAAGAAAGAGAACAGTGATGCTGCTACAATGAGTAAAGCATTGTTTCCAACTAAACACCATGAGTTTTTCACTGAAAATCTCACTGCCATAACCCCTCACGTCCCTGCTCCCCATTTTGCCATCTCACTCATTCCCACTTCTCCGTCTGTTATTAGCAGTCCTTTAATAATGAACCCAACAGGCGTCCTCTTCATTAGACAGGCAGGGGGAGAGAGAGGCCATCGAGCCGGGGCTGACCCTGCTACACTCTCTCCTCATCGGGGATCTGGCACAGGAATTTTAATAGGCGAGCAACATGGGCAGGCAGGTCAGTCCTGGAGACACACTGTGCATGCCAATCTGTGCTGACCGAGCGGCGTGAACGCAGCACGTGCAGCCGCATCGCTAGCCTGACAGCCTGTAAAGAGCGTGGTGGAAGGGAGGTGAGCGGGGGAGTGGTGGTTAAGGGATCAAGAAGGACAACACTAGGATGTTGAGGAGCTGTTCTGGAGAGGGGAAGAGGAGGAGGATGGAAGGCCAGGGTGACAAGGGCTTGGTGGCAAACTGAGACAACTGTTAACGTGCTTCCCATACTAATAAAGCAGGTATGGTTCTTTCTAATTGCTTTTTTATTTATGCCAAACCCAAAGCTTGTTAGGAGAAGCAAAAATAAAATTTGGATGCAACTTGGGGACTGTTTTGATGCCGATTAATTGTCATCCCCGACTAAAAATGCTAATATCTCTCTCTCTAAGGAAACAGACTGAGTTGTATTTCATGTCCTCTTTCCCAGCTCTGTAGTATAAGCTAAATAAAAGGTGTGAGCTTGCAGTGGGCGTTCGGAGCTACTCCACCGAGCTGGGTAATAAACCATTCACTCTCTTCCTCCATGCTTAAACAGTCTGCCTGTGAGCTACACTTTATATCACCCCTTTTAAAATTTCCCCGCCCTGAACAGCACAGGTGATTTGTTGTGTATCCACCACAGGGCTGGTGGATTTTCTCTTTTAGCCTCTCTCCCACAGCGGTAATTGCGACGTCGACCTTGATGCAGATCGGATAAATGAAACATATCCTCTGTCAGGACACCGCTATTAGTTGTGCTACAGTATTACCTCATTTCCTCTGTGATCTGTGTAAACATTTCTGATGCTAGGCATGCATTTCCTTTATGCAATACTGTCTGCTCCAACCTGAAAGTGCATTCAAAGTGGTGCCTCTTCAGGAAGCTACTGAATATATCAATCAGGTTTCACTTTGTGCGCACAGTTTTCAGCCAAAAGCAAAAGTTCTCTCCTGGGAAAAGCTTACTCTGATGGATTAAAATACACTTTTGAAGATTTTGGGATCTTGCTCTAGGAGCGATAAATGACAGGGTAGGTGAACATCAACATTTTGCAAACCAAAATAAAGTCTTATAAGAATTCACAGGGACTGGAGAGATGTAGCTATTAAGCTGGCGAAATAACCATTTTCAAAGGATCTCAAAGATTCAATACTTGATACATTAAATCTGATATTAGAACGAGCCAGAGCTAGAGCCAGGGTTGTTATAACAAATGCAGAGTGGGCTCACAGCACAGTCGCAAGATATTTGCTTCTCAGAGACTTATATTAACTTTCCCATACTGTAGATAAATTTCAGTGTTTGCTTAGCTCAGCCATCTTTTCTTACTATTGGTAAGTCTGTTAATAGTTCTGTCTGTCAGTGTAAATCTGCCATTTATTATGATACTGCTGGCAGATTCGGCTCTCAAAAGTTCTAAGTATTTTCCAAAAAATGGGACCCTTGTTTTTAGCAGAGGCACACTAAAGACTAAAGACATGACTTTTCATATTGTTACATATTGTGCCGCTTCATGTTGCACCAAATATGCACAACGCATCGGGTCTAATACTAACAACGGTACCATACCATATTCATACATCCTTAAATCTTTGATATTATGTGAAAAATCAATTCCCTAAATTAAATTAGCCATTTCTGCTTAATCGCTGGTAAAAGAAGGTGGAAGAGAGATATTGGAGATACCAATAGGGTAATTTCTAGCACCATGGCCCATAACTGGATGAATGCCTTCGTATTTTGAGTCAAATGGGCTGAATCTCCAGGTCACCACATGTTGAAGGAAACTTCTTTCATGGTTTAACATGACAGTTGAAATTCTCTCTCCATATCTTTGTTGATGAGTGTTGTGTCATATGATTGCCTGCTTAAAAAAAGCAGAACTGCATGTTTCTGAAAAGTCCTCCAATGTTGACTTCAAATGCTCAAGGCCTATTAAGACGCTGTATCTATCTAAAAAGGATGATGTGGGCAGCTGTTTTCATGGCAGCCACATGTTGCCACAAATGCTCTCTCCTTATTGGTAACAATGGAGAAATGATGATGGTGCTCATGAAGAAATTCCATATGGACGCGAGCCCAACAGTGTTTCTTTTTCCAATTTCCTTCTTTCATTCAGATTTCTAAAAAATGAATAAAAAACTGCAAAGAAAGCAGAGCCCACACAGCCAACCATAAAAGCCACATATCTGTTTGAGCACTACTGGGACCAGCATTTCCTTTTCACAGATATTCAGATGAAGTCAATAAATCTGCAGAGAGAACAATAACAACACCAGGAAAAACTAATAAAAATAAATCACCCATCTAAAAACAAATTCTCGTTGACTCTGTCCCATTACTGAGCATTGACTGTGTTTTTCATTTTAGAATATGGACTTTAAGTTGAGCTGTAGTGATGCAGCTCTGTGAGGTGTTTTAAGCACTGACAGCGGCTATATTTCAGACTGGATCACACCGTAAATCCATAAACACATCACTTGTAATTGTCAACAGCCTGTCTGTGCCACAATCACAATCTGTTTTGTCATGTGTGGAGGACAAAGCCTTTAATGAAGACCCACATCCTGGGCCTTTGTATTGTTCTCATTTCTTGCCCTGTCAGCTTCTCAAATTAAGAATGATGTTCTTATTTGTCTTTCAGTTTATTTGTTGCAAAATGCTTGATTTAGCTGAAGCTCACACATGGAGCACAGCTTCCCCCATTTACTGTCCCCAGGCAGTAAATACTGTAGTGAAAGCTGCTTTTGAAATGGGAAGTGGGTGGAAGGAAATCAAAACATTGAATAGTTTCATTCAATAAGAGATATCCGACTTTTAATAAGAAATGACACCAGAGTCTTCAGAATGACTGAAGGCTCCAAAACAAATTCTGCTGCTTCTAATGGATCGACATCCAAAAGAATATTACCAAATATATTAGGTGGAATATTATCCTGCACTCTTGTAATGACCCTGGCACAGGTGCAGCTGAAATCTTACCAGTGTATGAATCACCCGAACACAGCAGTATCTGTGTGCAATCAAGAATGATCCCTGCTGACAGACTGGGCAGTGTTGGGTCATCACAGACTTTGAAATTGGATTCCAAAAACAAACTTTGATAGTTTTGACCAAATGATGCAACTAGAAACTTTTTCTTACACTTCACCAGAAGTCTGGAGTGTACTGGGAGAAGGAAGTGCTGGCTGATAGTTTTTTTTTGGGTTGACATGAAATGCTGTCATGGGCTCAAACAAACAAAATGCATTATACTTGACTTAAACTTTCTTAAAAATGATACAAAATGGTCAGTTATGACATTGAGCTTTTTGGGGATTTTTTTAAAACGAATTGCCGTTTCCTCAGTCAGAATAAAAGGCCAGTTCTAAGGACTGACATTGCTTACTGGTTGGTAGCATTGTCCACTGCACTATAGATAGAATATAATGTCTTGGATCCCTTTTACATTATGGTGTTTCACATGCCTGAAAACACTGTAGTATGCATGCCAGGCCTGTGGGGGGACGTATACTTCAAAACAGTTTATAAAGGAAAAATTGACCCATTATTTATTGACCAATGGGTTAAAAAAAATTAACCTTATACATAAGAATACACCATCTCTGAGTAGAACTAATGTATTAGTAATTTACACTTTTAAAGTGTGAATAACAATTCTAGTTCACTTCATTTATCTTTTCACAGTCAGTATATGACCGGAATAACTGAAGACAAGGCCAAACAAAAAACAAACACAACATTGTCCATTGTCCAACTGCTCAAAGTTAAGCATCCGCAGCTCCATTTTCAAAATTAATGTCACTTGAATAACAAGAACAGAAAATGAATATGGAATTAACCTGTTGCTGTGGTCAATATCACATGTGCTACACATTCCAAAAATAGTAGAGTTAAAGATGTCACACTCCTCAGCATTTCAGCAGAAGAAAACAATCCCTGTCCACACACGGCATGGAAACACGAAGGCATTACTGGCTAATTCAGGCGTCTCAAACTCAAATTACCTGAGGGCCACTGAGCATCCAATCTTATCACAAGGGGCCTACTTCAGGTGTTCCACAAAAAAGTGATAAATATATTCAACTCTTTGGAAAAACTCTACTTCTCAACATGAACTATTTTACAGTCATATTTGGCTTTTCTTGCTGAATACTTGCTACTTGACGCCTGGGAGCGGTTCTTCTCATACAGCTGGGGCACATTTGCACTGAGGGAGGTGGCAGTTGAAACCCTCATGGCTTGAAGATGAACATCACTAAGTCTGGACTTTTTCTTTGATTTGCATCCTTTCTTGCTCTCTGGAATATGTTCTTTCTTTCTTTAGCTTGTGTCTGGTACTTTTATGATCCAGCTCTGCATGTTTAGTTGAACAATACAGCGTGCGGTTACAATCCTTAAGAACGGCATCTTTCCCATTGCATATGAATATTGTCGTAATTCCCCTTAAACTTGACAGAAATAATTATTCTCCCACTGCTCCTGAATCATTTTGGCCAAGCATAAACCTTTCTTTTGGCCTTATAAAGAGAGATCTTGCTTGAGCTTTTTGAGGACGTTTGATGATGTATTTTTTCCCCACCTGGGTTCACATGGTGATCACGCTAGTGGACCAACCAAGTGTCGGGCTGCATAAAATGGTTTGAGGACCCCTGGGCTAATTATAGACTAATAAATATATTATCATCTAATATTTCCGTTGACTGCCTCAAGAAATCATCACACCCCAACAGCAGAGACCATTGTGTCTGCCAAAGCTGACAAAATCTCAGTAATTAGAGCTTTTCCATCTATGTTATGTATTTGTCTGAATTAGTATGAGAGTGGAAGGTAGGAAAAATGGTGTTGAAACATCTCTCTTCTTGCAACATAAAATGTATTGACACCAAAGATGCTACACTTTTTAACAAACTATTCATTTATTGCCACAGTGTGCACTTTCTGGGTACTTTAAATACAGAATCCAAACCACTGCAGAGGCACCCAGCATTAAGTACCCCAAAATGGATAGTCTCCACTCTTTTATGATATTGATTTATCCAAAGTAACCAAAGCAGTGAAATTTGTCACTGTCTGCTTAAGAAGACTACATTTCTGAAATATTTCTCAGGGCTTATGTGTATAGATGCTTGCAATCACAGGTCTCATCAAAGTCTTATATCACTTCTGATGCATCAGATTACCCCATCAGAGTCCGTACGTCCAGTGAGGCCACCAGTCCGACACTAATCCTCCTTTGATGAGTCAAGCTTCACAGGAAAAGCACTGACATTTCACACTAAGGCCTTCTCCCTTTCCTTCTGCCACGCACGGACGGGCCACGGCTCTAGTGAGATGCTCTTTCATCCCGACCTAGGTGAGATGAGGGTTTGGATTCAGATGACTGGTGGATTAGACGGAAGCTCACAGGGGACTGAGAGACTGATGTCTGAGAGAAGAACTCAGGAGGCACGGCTGCAAAAGCAGAACGAGACGAAGCACATGTCCACGATAAAGGCTAGTCAGGAAAGACGGGTTTGCTTGGGGTAAAGGGCAGCTCATGAGGCAAACTGTTTACTCAAGAAATAGAACCAAGTGGTTTTCTGTCATGGTTGTGCGGTAAAGTCCTGAATTTTCTTAACTCTGCTCGTCAGTGTGACATTTAACAGAAAAATGATTGTATTAAACACACATTTCTAATGGTATAAGAATACATTGGTATAAAATGCAGAGGTGTTATATTGGATCACTGTACTTTGCAGAAGAAGGCACAAGAGATAAATGGCATTCTCAAAGCATGGTGTGTTGTACCTGCACATTGCTGAATGAAAAGGAAACAGGAAGATATTCGACCTAAAACCAATCACATAATGAAGACCACTGTTCCACAATTTATGGTAATCGAACATGGGGTTGCGGCCACTCAACAACATACCTCCTTCTCTCTTGCAGCCTCACCTATCTCATGTCAGTATTGAGCAACCTATCATATTTCTTGACTTCCACAACCAAGCAGACTTTATGACTGACAAGACTTACTTTTGATAACTCATGGGTTTTCTAGAATACATGGTCTCTAGTTCCAGATGTTCTGTAGACATGCTTCTTTCTGAACAAGTGTGGTGCTCGTAGAAAATACACAGAACATGGTTTCTGTTTAAATTAATCATAGAAGAAATAAAAACAAGCCCATTTTTAAATGACTTTATGTAAAACTCATTAAGAAGAGGCACTTTGCATCAACATGCTGCACTACTTAATTCCCATTAAATGGAGTTCTGTCAACATAGTGTTAACTAATAATCAGTAGTTTGTCATTATGTTGAGAGATTGTTAAAATCCAATCCATAGCATTATTTCTTCTTGAAAAAACAAAATTGAGTCCATAATTCATTTTGGTAGAAATCAGCAGATGTCTGTAACGAGATGAAATTATGACAAGTTTAAAGACGGGGTACAATATAATTATATGGTATAATATTCAAGTTTATAGAGAGAGTATAATGTGATCAGATGGTTTAACATTCAAGTTTTAATGAGGGGTATAATAGAATTACATTATCTAATATTAATATGTTATGGAAATCCCTGAATCTGTCTATAAACTGTTCAACACGATCTATACTAAAGCAAGATCCTCCGGACACCTCACAAGACCCAAGATGCTGGTTAAATTAATGTATCTGAGGCAGAGGCTGGAAGAAAGGTTTTCTTAAACAGCAGTGTGAATTAAATGACTTTTTTGAATGGTGAATGATGTGAAGTTACTGCAGGGTACCAGAGAACAACATGAAGCCTCAAAAAACACAGTAACCGTCTTCCAATTCATTGGACATTACTTAAAATCCTACATACGAGCCAGTCTAAATCACACTTGTTGATAGATACATGAAGCATCTATAGGCAATCTGATGAATACGTCAACTGGTTATAAAAAAGTATGACCATACAGTGATATTTTATCCTGTCATTAACTTTCTGTTGACCATGGGGCCCATACAAAACATGAGGTTGGATTTTTGACTACAGAGGAAGAAGACTATCATATATCCAAACACAACTGCAATAGGATTTTGTAGCTTTTTACAAGCTCCTGCTGATTAGTTAAAAAAAAAAAAAAAAAAAGGAAAACTAAATAGTCAATTCCCATTGAGTTAACAGACCTTTTACAGCCTGCCCTGATTCAACACTGTGAAATCTTGTCTCCTGGAGCCAAACAAGTGTATAAATGACTCAATAACGCTGCTCTGCTGAGTGATTTTAGTCAAAGATCTGCTGTTGAAGACCCAAAACTCTTGAAACTGGAGAGTTATAACGTGTTGGATTCTGTGAGTTTTCAAACCATCAGTTTCACTGGACTGTGAACCTTAGATGCTGGTGGTCAGGTTCTCACTCACTAGTATGATTATTTAACATTGGTAATTTATATCCATGTTTAAAATTTAGGACGGCACAACACCACCTCTATATGCCAAGGTTCTCTGTTGGATGGACAGACATCTCCTACTTTTGTCACAGGTAGTCACACTGTGCTAACCACATTACACAATAACTGCCACAGCTGTGGCTCCTGTCATACAAAGGAAAAAACACTTTTTACTTTCAAAGCACGGGATCAATATCTTCATACACCAGCTTCAGAGCCATGTTGGTTTTATGAACCAAAAGCTGGACAGCGGCTCCTGCCTCCACTCTGCTAAGTTAGCACTGCAGACCTGACTGATTTAAGAAATAATAAAACTCTAACAGCTGGTCCACTGCTCAGCTATCGATTCCCCTCGACGGAGGCAGATCAAGAGGTACATTTATGATCAGAGAGGGTGCAAGAAATTAGACCACAGCACAAACCCGCTATTGATTGAGCGAGCAGTGTGAACTGTTAAAAAGTTAACCACTGTGTACACAATTTTAGACTGCTGGTGGTCAAAGAGAGGGGAAAGAGAAGAGAAGAGAAGAGAAGAGAAGAGAAGAGAAAAAGGATAAATGCCACACAAAAAAGAATGGAAATATAACAAAGGAAGGGAAGTGGGAAAAAAAGAAAAAAGAGAAGGGACAGGGAAGCGTGAAAAGAAATGAATAAAAGAATATTGCAGTAAAAAATAAATAAATAAATGAAAGTTATTTTGGTTTAATCAGAGAAATTCATCCCAAGCTCAGATTTCAATCAGTCCATTAATGTGAGTGAAAGCTCATCCATAAATAAGATATATTAGTCATGCCTCTGTCACAATGAGTCTGTAATTTAGCATCATATTTTCTGTCACCGCTGATGATTATATTCATCAGAATTTGCATGACAAATGGAAGCTTTAGAGTGAATTTGCATTTTCAAAAAGTCATGACATGCAACGGATTCAACATGTTTGAGTTAAATGAGAGTGGAACTAAGAGCACAAAACAAATGGAAAATTAATTTTTAAAAAGAGGCAACTGTTATATTTTTTTTCAGTATCTTCAAACAAGAGTTTATTCTGACTTCAATTCACACGTTAGTGCTTCTGATGGCATATGAGCGTTACTTCTCTCAGAGAGGACATTTCTGCGAGTCTTCTTTTTGTCTTTTCTCTTTCTTTTACGTGAAACTGCCAGTCTCTAAATGGATGGGTCAGTTTAAATAAAAAAATGGGAAAAACACAAAAGCTTAAGTATCTGTCATTGAAATAATGTACTTGTGCAGCTTTTCTTCTGTGAGAATATCAAACAATTTTTGGTTGTTGCATTGAGCCGTTACCATCTGCCGCACTGACAGTCACTTTTAACACAATCATTTGATACTCAGTTAATATTTTGTGACAGTTTTATGTAGAACTCTTCACGTCAATGTAATTCTCACATGTGTTTGAGAATTTTTATTGGTCTCACCGTTGGACATCTGGACACATTACATCCTAACCTAAACATTCAGCACAGCTCTGGCTGCAGCAGCTTTACAGTCTGCACCAATAAACCTGCAGACCTCTTCCTCCTCTTCTTCTCTCACTCAAACTGAAAGGATTTTTTCTCAGGCAGATGAAGCCTCAGCATAAAGCACACAAAGTGATATTTTGCATAAAACAAGATTAGCTTGTCTGCTCCATTACCAAAGGGAACAGGTGAGTGGCTGATTAATTGAATGAACTAATGGCTGTGTGTGGTTTGAAAACACTCCTTCTGCCACAGCAAGGTGTGTCACTGCCTCCCTCTGGTACTACAAGGAAGCACACACACACACACACATACACACACACAGATACACACACACCTCACTCAAAAGTAGATACTTACAACATCAAAGATTTTATATAGGTGTACAAATCAGCTAACTTTGTCTCTGTTGACTCTTTGATTGCAGTTAAACATGATGTAGAGCTTCTGGTTTTTCAGGTAAACTCGGCTTCTTGCAGACAAGTGTCCGCTCTGTGAGACAACAGCTTTTCCAGGATTAAAAAAGCTTGAATTGTATTGAATATTCATCTGAAACTGTAGCAGGATCTTTGTCTGAGTCACTGATGCATACATCTGAAATGAGAGACTGATTTCAAACAGCTTTGCTTGCTTTTTCTGAGGCAGCTGATGAGCGATAGTGTGCTGAGAGGACTCATTTATCCAAACAAGCACTATAAGACTTCGATTTGATGACGCAAGTGGAGGGATACAAAAAAGAGCAATTCTGAAAAAAAGAAGCTGCAGAGGCTTTGATGTCATTGCGAGACACAGATTTGATAAGATTATTTAACACCAGGTTTGTGCAAGGATTTGAATCAATGTTAAACAACGCTGTCTCCAAGCAGCTTAAAGGACAGTATCGTCACTCTATTCTCCACCTTCTCTCTGTGTTTGTTTGATAAGAAGCATCCCAGGTGAAAAAAAAGAGAAAAGAAAAAAACAGATACAGCTCTTTTCTTTCAGTATCACTCACATTAATCCCCCTACCACCACCACTTCCACGACACCCTCTCGCTCCCCTGCTTCCCCCGTCTCCACAGATTCGGTAATGACATTTGGTCACTGTAAACAGTCATGATGGTGCTGTTAACTGCGAGGAGGGAGGCGGTTGTCACGGTTACCTGATGCAGCATGGTGCTGGACCATCTGCCATGCAAGAAACAAAAAAAAAAAAAAGGGAGATAGCTCCCTGCTCACTGCTGTAATTACAGAAAACCCAGAGCAGCCAGTGAGAGCAGGCAAACAAAAGGACGAGAGGTGTGTGTGTGAGACTAACTGGGAGTTGACCATGTGTGTGTGTGTAGCAGTCAGCCAATGAGCCAATGTACACAAAATGGTATGAATTATATCCCACAACAGGATGTCCCAATCCAATAAGGGTGGATCAAAGCATTTTTTAACAGATCCGTTCCAGCTACAGCACATAAAGCGTGTTTCACCGCCGCTTCTTTGTTTGTTGTTACTCATTGTTTTCAACATACACCAGCTGTCAAAAACACCCCACTGTGCTCCAATACAACACTAGAACTGTTTCCTTTCATACAGAGGAGAGAGAGAGCAAACATGACCAGAAGTTTTGGTAAGAAATATCCACATTTACAGCCAGAAAACAGAGGACAAAAGTCGCCAGGATCATCAATTTGCTTAGCATGCACCTCATGCAACATGCTTTGATTACTTCCTGTTGTCAGGGAGGTGGATTCAAAGTACGTGTTGCTCATGCAAGGATTGATATTGACAGTGCAAGTCAAAAAAAAAAGTGGTATGATGACGTTTTTTTTAAGCTGGGTTTTGCGTTTGTAACAGTATCAAAATACTTCAGGCTATGTCAGGATATCACCTCATGATTATCATGGCCAAAAGAAATAGGAAATATCACAACGACATACTCTTTTAACCTTGCGTTGTGCATGTTTGCATAGTGTTTTCAATAAAAACATAAAAGCATTCACATTTTTGTATTGTATTGGTTGAAGCAGACTGTGTTTGTCAGGTTTTGTGACTATGATGAAGAACAGAAGTGTTTGCATATTCTTTCTTTCAAGTTTGAGTGGAAACAATGTTCCGCACTGCATTACTGGGTAAACATCTTACACCCTGATGGAAATCAACAGTAGAAAAGCTGTTTGGCATTGGCAGAAGAGATTTGGCAAATTTTTCACTGGCACAATTCACATACAGAGCTCCGCTGCTCATTCCAAATGTGGCTCCATTTATGAAATCAACAGGCTTTCAAAAAGTATAAGATTGATTGCTAAGAAGCATTGTAACAAAAAAGATGTAATCCACCAAACTCAAATTTCCTGACTTTGTGTGCTATGTTTAGTTGATTTCAACACAAGCTCTGCATCTGACAAACCAGATAGTAACCAATCAAGGACTGTAGTAGCCAAAATTAAGACACGGAAAGTTACTTTTTGAATCTTCTGGCCAAGAGAAGATCAGCGGCTGCATCTCAAATCACACATTATTGTGCTTACCATTTTGAGCACATAAGTGTGTTCACATTTACAGTAGGGAAAAAATGTGGCATATTTTGATTGTGTCGCTCCATGACAAGCTAGCTTGCAGATAATAAAGATCAGCAGCAAGTATGAAAGTAGCCTCTCTACATCTTCTTTGCAAAAAGTCTGCCAAGGAAAAGAAAAAAATATAAAGCATTAACGAGTCCTACTTTGACAAATTGACCGGCAGTGAGTAATGTAATTAAGAACAGTATATATCAGCATATATTTAACAAATCTAAGACATTTAAGGTCTAAATTTTAGATACATGATTTTTTTTAAAGACTTTTTAAGAATGCGCAGACAGCCTGACTCAAAACAGTCAAAAAGTGGAGTGGACACTTCTCACCCTCATTGGTCACCATCTTGGCCATGTAGCAGATGGATTGGATCAAATGATGGTTGATGGTTGCAATTAATGGACAACAAAAATATGCTTGTGAAATGCACTTATCGTTTCCAAAAAAGTGCAAAGGCGCAGGGTTTAATATGAGACAATTCCCTGCAAGATTTTGCAAACTGCTCTAGTGAGTATGTAGTGTACACAGTGCATTTTATGCTTGTGTCCTATAGGAAGTATCATATTTGAGAAACAACAAGTCTAGCTGTAGTTTCCTCCAAAGATTTCTTTTTTGTCTGTTTTTTTTCCCTGCAATTCCCAGCTAACTATCTGAAGGTAAAGTAACTACTGGAATAGACTCATGTTAAAGAATTTAGGCCTGTAGACCTAACTTTGACCAATTTTACTAAGGATTAGTATATCTAGGGTATATTTTAAAATCTGGGCCTTAATACTGCTACAAAGAAATCAAAATCAATTCTGCGCAGGGCTGGTGGACTTGTAACATATAAACAGAATTGATCTCACAAAGGGATGACCGTCATTGTGTGCCGAAAACTTGAGTATGTGTTGTTTAAGGTGGCACAGTGGTGAAGTATTTAGTTGACTGGTGACTCTAAATTGCCCACGTTTGTGCATGTGATCACGGGTGGTTGTTAACCTCTGTCAGCTCTATGACACTGGCAAACTGTCCAGAGTGTACTGTCCTTTGCTCCGATTACAGCTTGGATTGGTTCCAGCCTGCCGCCACCCTGAACAAGATAAGCAGGATAATGGATGTATGGATGTGCAGTTTTTCCTTAACAACTTCTTACCTATCTAAAAATCTGTTTTGCCATCTTATCAGTTATTTCATGTTTGGTCTGAATCAGATCTTCAAAAGGTGGTTTCATGGAGTGGAAACTAGGTAGCAGATAAATCCAAATACCATTCCAACATCAGACTAGTCAGATCTAGTTACTACTTCAGAACCCTACTCACTCACAATTCATGGATGTTTGCAACTCCACAAAAACAAAAGAAAGTTAACTTGCTGTGTCTAAATGCTGAGCATGTGAAAAGTCTGCAAAGATAAGCGTCTCTCACTGTGAACATTCCTGTGCAGGGACCATAATGAAACTAGTAGCAGCAGAATGTGACTCAGCTGTGGCCTGACTGCTCTCCTCCTCGTCTCTAATCCCTCTGGCATCAGCACATCGAGAGGGTGAGTGCACCGGACACTTTAGAGCAAAGGATCACCAAGTGTCCCTGTGGGGGCGGTTACAGAGGGCAGCAGTGTAGGTCAGGGACTGGTATCATCGCACCGTATCGACCGGGAGGAGAAACCCGTGAACAGCAAACTAATGCTGCTGTACTTTTTATTATAAAGTGCAAAAAAAAGCAATTAAGAAGCAAATGTGGTTTAAATTGCTTGGTGATCCAATTAAAAGAGAAGCCCTGCAGACAGCAGTCGGCTTCTAATGAGCTAAAATGAACAGCACTAGCATTGCCTCCTTCACACTGTCTTCCATATAAGAACTTCCTCCTTTCTGCCTTTCATATTTCCCCTCCTGTGGGCATGTCCTATCTGAATGTCTGTGGAAAATAAATATGTGTATTTGGAGTTATTATCACTCTCTAATTTAGCGTAATGAAAGTGCTAGCCTTCGCTGGCGGATGAGCCATTTTAATTTGAGCATCGAATGCAGGCTTGCATATTAATGACTCTATTTGCATAAATCATGTCACTCCACTTGGATTCCAATTAAACCCTTGATTAATTGCTCGGCTGACCCGTTAAATAGAATCCTTTAAGTGGTTCAACAGGCCACCAAAGCCTGTTGACTCACACACACACACGCACTGAAACACACAATTGTAAACTCACACATGATTTACTCTGAATATAATTAATCAGGAGAAAGGGATCTACTAATTTTGAAATGTGAGTATCCTCCTAAAGGTGTGAAACTTGGGATTAAACGCAAAAAGGAAAATCAAAGCTCACCAAGTTACAAGGCCTTTTAGGAGAAAGTTGCTTCATCAAATGAAACAATGACATAAATGTCACTGGTTACGATAAAATCCATGGAAGGTGGCGTTTTCTGGTTTTCTTTTAATTTTAGGTAGCAGTGCCGAGTGGGAAAAAAAACTGATTCCACATAACAGAAAGTAAATTAAAAATGTTGTGCATGGGCCCAAACAGCCTAGCAGTCTAAGGGGTCCACAGGGTTTGTCCTGGAGCAGGTGGTCTGGGTTCGAGTCCAGCCTATGGCCTGTTTCCGCATGTCATTCCTCACCCTTGCCCTGTTTCTTACTCTATCCACTGTTCCATGCTTGTCTATAAAACAGACAGAAAGCTTGATGAGTTTTTCAAAGATGCCATTCTGAGATAAGGTAAGAGTTCTCTGACTCATGAAAAGCTACTTCAGAGGGATCAGAGGGATGATATCAAGCCTGAGAGTCTGTATACAACCTCCTCTTTAAACTAAGCACTTTAATGTGAAGCTGAACGATTAGCTTGCTTTTAGTTTTTTTTTATAAATTAAACTAAACTGAATGTTTCCACTTAAAGTAACAATCACAACTATCATTTCAGGGATGCGCCGACCAGTTCTGCTGCCGTCACCTGGATTACAGGACAAAATGTTCTTCACCCATATGTTCACACTCCTGAAGTATGTGTTTTTCCTTATTTCTACTTAAACCTTTATCAGTGCTGCTGGGATGCAGCTGCACTGTGTACAACCCACAGCTGCAACCAAGGCCAGAGAACAGCCAATGAAGGATAAACGATGAGAAACACACTCCCTTAAGTAGTAAATAATGTGTAGGAATTGGCAGAGTTCAACGCCAAGTCAGTGAGATTACAGTTGTAAGTGATTTGATGGAGTTCATATATACAGAAATGGTAGGGCGCTGTTAAAACCTGACAATGACACAGACACCAGCTTGGTAACAACAAAAAACAGCTTCAGTGTACTTGAATGTTGTTTATACTTTTCCTGATGATAGTACATCCAGAGTGAGGAAGTTTGCTGTCTGTCACCAACTCTCAGGTCAGAGCCATGTCTGAGTGTGTCCCACCTCGCCAAAACATTGATTGGTTATGGGTTATTGCAGACGTCAGTATTTAGAGAAAAAGGATGTATCACAATTTATCAGCTTATCTTCTCAGTAGCGAAATTAAGTCAACGTGTCTCTATTTAGTTGAAATGAAAAAGCAGTATGAAGAAGTTTCCTTAAGCTGACAATGAGAAACTGTTCTGGGACTTTTTTAGAATTTACCTTACATGACTTTTTTACCAACTGAATCTTTTGAAGCTAAAAGTAAGGACATATTAATCAATGATAACGCACATCTCATCTGCAGTCCTAGTTACTGTCTATCAATTTACTTTCCTCAACACTATCAGGGCTCTTGAGCTGAAAGGGCTTTATCGTAAATCCTTACAATATATGCTCATGTAAAAAAGCAAACATGGCTGATATGGCTTAATCAGATTTTTCCTTCTCAAATATTAATGTCAGTATTTGCATACAGCCTGTGTGTGTGAGCGAGAGTGTCAAAAAGAGATAAACTCTAGGAGGCAGGAGGAGAGAGAGACAGAGAGGTGTAAGGTATCTGTCCCTGACTCGGTGCTGTACCTGCTGGATTTGGCAAGGACGGGCGCTGTCATCTGACCTGCTCTTCTCTTTTCGCTGGCTTAAGGCCAACCTGAGCAAGCCGAGCCAGGGACATCGGATTAATATCTGCTGGCCTGTTACACGGCTGTGTCCTTACATCACTGTCCTCTGATGCTGCCGCTGCTGACTGCACAGAGTAGCTCAGCAAATGCACAAGACGCATGTTGAAAAAAAGGCAAAGACTGCGGTTTACACTGATGCATCCTGAATGTCAGTATCTTTGAAAAGATAGCTGGTTGCTTTCATATTTAACAAAACACAGACGTTTGCAAGTATGTCTAAACACTCAGTATGGGACCACACACAGCTGAAATGTGAGGTACAAGACATTCAAGACAAATATTAACTCAATCTGTGGTGGTCAAAGTCTCTAATCAGTGAAAATTCTCTGTGATTTTCTCCCATTTACAAGAAACTAAGATGGATGCACCTGCATCAAGAAGAATCTCGGTTTCTCAGCACAGCATGGGAAAGTTTTTCCCTCATCTACCGGCCAAATTGGATTTCAGCCATTTGCAGCAGAGCACCACAGAGAGAGAGGCTGGCAATTTTGGAAACCTACAACCTACAGCATTGAGTTATTTGCTTTCTGTCAGGCCAAAATAGAAAAAAACATGTTTTATAGCTGTATTATTTATCTTGTAAAAACAAGTAAGAATTGATACTCAAAATATAGCTCTGGATGATGTTAAAACTGAGTTAGCAAGTTTTTTCTTGCACCTCTAGGTGCAGATTATCCCAGAATGAATGGATCCAGATGTAACATGAAAATAATGTTTCAGTATGCCTGCATATTGGACAGAAACTTTCAAATCACTTTTCTTCTTCTTTTTCTTTTTAACTTTGAGTCCATCATATTTTGTAACAAGTTTGCCAAGTGAAAAAAAAATGATAAAAGGGGGAAATAAAGATTTCTCAACAGAAATGCAGAGGAGTCCCCTCAGAAAAATGTGTTATTTTGAATTTGCTTTGCTTGGCCTAGATGCATCTATCTTTCCACATCAGACGCTCTCTGCAGAAAAACTTAGGCATGAGAGGATCTCAGAGTTATCAGTCTACATACAGGAGCCTATAGTCTGCCAGCTTTTACTCTGGGAATTTCATCATGACAATAGTGAAGCTGCCTCAGGGCCCTCTCAAGCCTCCCTCATTTCATTTCCATCTCTATTGCTCTCTGAGTTCAGTTACATTTGGCTGTGCATCACCATGGCAGCGGACACTGGCCCTCATGCCTGACTCAGACATCATCCAGAGCATTTCAGCGCTGAGTGAGTCATAATGAGTCCCACTCTCCACTGCTACTGCGCTCAAAATAGGCTCACTTTGCTCCTTAAGATTTCTCTGGGGAGGACGTCTGTGATCATCTCTCGAAAGGCTCCCTTTATTCTGTGACAAACATGTTCCAAAATAAGAAAAGAGAGAGGAATGCTGGGATCTGGCCAAGTGGACAAAGAGAGTCTTTTCTCATCAGTGAACAGGATACACACACAGAGGAACAAAACAAAAACACTGAATCTGCATACAAAACATGGACGAAAAGAGCAAGAAAAGACATGACAACACTCTTACTCCCAAAAAGTGATGCCAAAACCTACGGAGCTCCGGACTGAGTGCTGGTGGTACAGGCCATGATGCCTTCTCTATGCTAATAGATGGGACATGGGTCAAACAAGAATTCTATAACACACACCAAAATTGTTTGATTAGTCCTCTTTGTGGTTATTTAAGTGTGTGCTTTCATAATTTGGTGTTGTTGGCTATCCAACATGATGGACCAGAAATCAAACAAACAGAGGAGCACAAGCACAAAAATTACTGAAGTTTCCATTAGTAGTATCTGTACAGCTGTGATTTTCACCAACCTTTGCAACCTTTGAAAATCAGTTATTTCCTTTCATTCATGAACAGAAACATTAGTTTCAGTAGTTTTGTTATTCTTGATTAATTTTAACAAGCTGCTTTTTTTATGTGCAAAGTATCAGTATTGACATTGGCGATATTTTGCAGTGCTTGCTAGTATGAATATTTCTGCAAAGTTTGCTCCAAAAGTTACATCATGGGGATATTGTGATTATTCATTTCCACTTCCCAAAAGTTTTGTATCAAAACTGACTTCCCTGAAAACTTAGTCAATCACAAAATTCCAATGAAATATCAGGACAAAACAGTTTCTGGCACTGCATTAAACAAAAATAGACCAAGGTATCCCGAAAGCAAAAGGTAAAAACTACCTGAAGGAAATTAAGTTAGAACCTGCAAAGTAAGCCTGAGTGTCTGAGTGTGTGTGAGTGTGTGTTACATGAGTTTCTGTGACATAGCCTCCAGGCTCACAGTTCCACAAAATGAGAAGGCTCCTTCGTATAGTGAAGGGAGGGGAGGACGGAGGAGAATCGAGGAAGGAGGGATATTTTCAAGGCTGAATTTCTTAAATGAGATTTGGTCACCCTGGGCGCGACAGTCATTCTTGATTCCTGTCCATAGAAAATAATAATTTCTGTGTCCTCTCTCCCCCAATCTTTACATCTTAACTAGGATGAACAATGAGGCACAGTCTCTGCGGTGGTCTGTCCATTATTACATCCTGTAAAGAGTCATCATGGTTTGCAGTTGGAAAAAAAACTTTTACTGACTCTCTTCCCAAACGAGTCTCATTTGCAAATCAGAGTTTTACTCCATTTATATTTGGCTCTTTTTGTGTCTCTGTGAATATTAGGTGGATGATTTTACCTCATCACTTTGGCTCTGTTTTCTTTATCACCTTTATTTTATGAATTATCGTCACCTTTTGTGTCTGTGTTTGTGCTGTTTTATTTCTAATTACGTAAAAGCTTCATGATCAAGCAGCTCATACTGATCCCTGAGCACAAAAGATCCATACACAATGAAAGTGATTAGCCGGAGAGCATAAGCGTGCAACAAAGTTATCAAGCTGTCCAATAAAACCAGCAGCATGCTAAAAATAGGCCCATTCAGAGCGGTGTATAAAGAGGATCTACTCCAAGCCCTCTTGGCACAACAGTCCATGCCCTCAATCCAACTCAGCACCCTTCCGATGGGATTTGCTAACCTTGTGCAAATGTGCCAGTGACCCAGTCTCCAAGCTTTCTCCTAAAGGCCTATTGAGGTTACTATTAAGGTCTGCTTAGACAGTAATTAACATCATGGCCAGTGTTACTTACATCTGCTTTTGGAGGGACAGAGGTGAGAGTAAAATCATCAGAAGCAAAGATGCAGGGCAGAAAAGAGCGAGACATTCTTACAACTGCAGTTTGAAACATGCAAAAAAGAAGAAAACAGGGGTGGCCTGTTCACTTCAAGTTCACAATATGTGTGAATATAGCACATTTTATTCAGATACCAGTGGATACAGGTGATTAAACCTAAATGTTTCATGTGAGGAGTATTGTTTTGCTGAATATCAGCATGACTGTTGAGTTCAGAAGAATCATAATCATGCTAATGTTTAGAAGTGTGATACAACACAGTTCAGCTTGCTTTTGTTTTTGCTCAGGTGCCTGTTTGCCTCAGCAATTGCAACTTACACTCCATTGAAATGGGGTGTAAGTGGGCACCGCTCTGGTCAGACCTTGGTGTTTTGAGGCCTGCTTCTCAATAGAATCATTTCACCAGGTCTTGTGGAAATCTTGTGCTGTTCATAGAACAGACAGTTTTGCTTAGTTCCCTGAAAGAGACAGACAGAGATTTCTAGAAGAAATGAGTATGTAGCGGTTTGAAAATCTACCCATTTAATATCAACATCCAGCATTGTTTCTAGATATCCATGTCCAAAATATAAAAAGCATAATTCCCCCACTTTAGGATTCTGTCCTAGAAACACCTGAGGTTGAGTGGCACATGCAGTAAAAAGTCGGAGTGCTGTTATAATATACATTAAATATAACGACTGTCTGTAAACGTAGTTGAAATAATGGAGTCAATGGAAGGAAGAGGAGAGTGTCACCGGGATTAGAGGGCAATCTGGATTAGTCAGAGGATCTGAGGCTCATGCTGCTGCTTCTGCAGGCGTCAGATGACACATGCAAGAAAAACGCATAGTCAGGCAGAGAGCAGGAGAGAAGTTATGAGTTTGCATTCATGCCTGTGCGCGTTTACATTTGCTGTTTTTTTAGCTCACAAAAGGCTTTTGCAAATTTTGACTGAAATGGTTCATTGTAACAAAAGGAAACACCCTTGGCAGGGGCAAGATAACAACTGCCAAACACTTTACTGATTCACTGTGTAATAGTTCTTTGCTTTAATATCTACAAAGTTAACAGAGCACAGTCAAATATGGATTCTATCGGTTTCAGTATAACAAGCTCATATAACAAGCAGACTAATAATACTTGAGAAATCACTTAATTACCGCTCACTCTCCGCAGCACTCTAATTATAGCCTTTACAAAAGAGCAGCAGTAATGCACTTTTAAGTGTAATGGGAGTTTACCTAATTAGGCTCATCACACACAAGCAAAAGCGTGTACACACGCACACTTACACACTGGTGAGAAAACTGTCATTCAGTAATTAGTGGTGGTGATGAAACCCTCTATTACAGTTTCATTTACACACCATCACAGGGCACAGTCGACTGACCCGTGTGCCTGCATACAGCCAAGCTTTGTTAACAGCTTTTAAAACAGTAATATCTTTATGACACAGCTGTGACCCAACACAGTGTGATACATTTCCTTTTTCATCTCCTCAATTAGTTCAAAGCCAGAGCAGTATTTCAGAATTATCTGCCTCAGTAATGGCGATCTTATGTCACGATCGCTGGTGCTAATGAGTGAGCAGGCGTGGAGCTTGACGACGTTGATTATCTCGACCAGTGTGTCATATTGATTCACACTTACGTATATAATTTCCGACGTCCCTTGTATTACCTTCACAACGCGAATAATAGCGTCCAACCCCAGGGGTTTACTGCAGGGACACTCGATTCGTCTGTTTCGTGTTTGGTGTGTTGGTGGTGTCACAACCCGAGACGAAGTTCGGAGTTTGTAAAGACCTTGCCCATCATACATTCAAAAAGGTCCTATCATCTGACATAAAAGGAAATAATAATGATAAAAAGTCAGGTCGGGGTCATTTAGATATCTCTCTTTAGCTTTGGAGGTTTGTTGTGTAATTCATGAAATATCATTTATCCATCTTTCTGTGGTTTTTCCTTTTCTTCAGTGATTACCATGAATACTTAACAGCCATACAAGAAAAAAAATTACTGACATAAATAGACATAAGTTGGTGTGGATTGGCTAGGGCTTGAGTAAAAGGGCTTAAGTTTGCATATGTTGGGGTAAAAAGGTTTACTTTAGTTGAAATTATCACAAGTATAGGCACAAGCATCAGTGCAAGTTGCCTCAGATGGGAAAAGTTAGCATGAGTCGGCGTAAGACATCATAAAATGGCATACGGTGGCTTAAGATTGCTTAAATTTTCATACTGTGGGGTAAAATGGCATTAGTTGGTGAAAAATGGTATACATGTTGGTGTAGATTAAAGAAGTTCACAAAAGTTTGCAGGAGTGGGCATTCGTCAGCATATGTTAGCTTTAACTGTCATAAGTTGCTAGAAAGTGAAGCTGATGTTATTATAATTTTAAGTAAAATGAAATATGTTGTTATATTTTACCCTGATTTGCCTTGACTTGGTGAAAGTTAGCGTGTGTGGACTGGCTATCTAATACCAGTTAAGGATGCCAGAAATGAAAATAAAAGCATAAAATCCAATCAAAATCCAAGAAGTTTTTAAGAATAAAGTGTGTGTGGTTTGCAAGCCAAAAAATCGAGTCTCCAAAGTGTTTTTGAAATGTTTACGTACGCCGATAGATAATCACACATACGTAAGCTGCACACATCTGATCTTTGTGTTACCAAAGGAAGTATGGGTGTTTCATTTGCATTTAATATGTGCATTCTTCTGGTTGTTTGTCACAGCTTTAAATGAATAATCATTATGTGCATAACAAAGCTTCACATCAAGTAGGACCGTATTTCAGTGCATGGATGAATTTAACACAGTATTTTATTGCATTATTATTTAAACCAGACGAAAAATTCAACATCTGCAGAGCAGCTGTTTCTGTTTTTCTGTAAAATAGCCTAACACTCATAGCTGTGGTTTAAAACCCAACAGAACATAATATGTAGAACATTGTTACTTAAAAAAGTGCTTTTTAGATGTGCCGCTGATTGTTGATTGGTGTTTTCAACACATCACCACATAACTCCACCATGACCAAAGAAGACTGTATGCTGTTTTGGCTTCTTTTCATAATATGTGAAACCATTAAAAACCTCTATAGTAACTTCACAGTAACTTTGCAGCCATTTGTTTCTAATCATTAAACCCTTTTATTGTTGTGAATGAAGGATAGCAGAGTACACAAGCTATTTTCCAGCACACAATAGAAATTATCGGACTGATCAAATTAATTTAATGTCCTGCGGTTTATGTTCTGTTTCTAACGTGAGTGAAATTACATAAAGCAGAATAAGCAATTAAGTGGCAATATTGCGAAATAATAAATGCCTTTTTCACAAGACGTTGTTTGGACTGTGAGCCAAGTCTCTTCCAAACACGAGGAAATATTGATGCTGAAGCTTTATTATTTCTAATCAAATGTCATTTCCAAGTGGAAACAGATTGACGAAATGGAAATATTTGAGTGTGTGTCACAGCAGAACAGTGTAGCATCTGTCAGAGCCAACAGAGCTGAGCTGAGGTCATCCTCCCATGTGAATGACTTTGTTGCAAAATGTCCTGAAAAATACAATTATTCTCCATCAGGAAATTTCGTACTGTCAGTGTCAGTGTGACAACAATATTGTAAGTTAGTGTCATTCAACAAAGAGTCGACAGGACCAAATAGCTGGGGTTTTTAACATTGCAGCTTGAGTGAGCTCTACAGCAGTCTGCAAGTCAGACTCTACATAAGTGGGGTTTGATTTGAGCAAGAAACTTGACACCATGTGGAAGAAATTAAACAATAAGTTACTTTCTTTGAGGAAAATAAAAGGTAGAAACAGTCTGGTAGAATGACAAACAAGAAACTAAGCCCAGCAGTCTTCCTTTGTCTTTTTCCTAACATTGTACAATTAGTTTTCATAGTTCAAAGGTTTTTTTTTCTCTGCCTTATTTTTCCAAAAGTTAAATGCAAGATAGGCTTTATTTTGAATGAAATCTGTTTGCATGTTTAGGAAAGAAACTTACCGTGACAGATATCATTTCAATTATTTAGTGACACTATACAGTATGTGTGTACCAGAAGAGTGTAATTGGCATTTAATTTAGGCACTATACAGCCTCTCTGGTGCCTTTGAAGACTCTTAAGATGATTCACAGCTCAAAAAGATTCCAGCTTTCTGGCTCTGGTGTTTTTTGAAAAACCTTATTACAGGTTCTGGATGAAACACTTTGTTCTAGCTGTTGTCTCTTTAAGACTCCAGCTTCCCGCAGCCCCATTCCCTCTGAATGGCCAGTTCTCTGGACAAGTAGAGCTTAGGCAGACCTCACTGTTTCAGACGTAGCCTCCGGCACGTCATCAACCAATCAGGAAAACTTTGCACCATGACCTCCTCATCTCGAAGAAATCTTGTGCTAATTTAATTCAACATATTAATATATGGCAGTTTGAAAATCTGCAGGTTTAGCTGATGCAGAAGTGCTAAAAGCTGCTGTTCATCGAGTGTCCACCTGAGGCTGGCTGCAGAAAGACAGAAACGGCACACACACTGAGCCCAAGAAATAGGCTTTTGCAGCATTTAAAGACAAATTTGACGTCTGGTTTGAATAACAGCTTGGGTCTGAAAAGCAAATTCTACCATGGTGGTGATTTTTTTCTAACTCAGGAGTTCAAAGGGGCTCATCTGGAAGAATAAACACACTGCCAATGTAAGGATTATTCCCTTACTCTGTCCACAGACATGTATTTATATTAGAACTAATTGAAGACAGACTATTTTAGAACCACCTGAAGTGACCTCTATAGCCAGAAATAAGCTCATTAAAGATATTTCCTGGCATCACATAAAAGTCTTTTAAATATTCCATCCTGCGTAAACTAGGTTTGACTACTTCTAATGTAGCACATTTGGCAATTCTGCTCATGTCTTCCTTGACCTTTCCTTCGCTGCCAANATTCATTTTTTCCAAGTTTTAGGCTGACAAAACTCTGTACCTTGCAAAAATAATCATTTAGTTCCAGCATTAATGGTCATTTGGCTCCATCTAGTGGCCAGACTTTACTTTTAGGTGGTCTGTGTGAGTTTGGCCACTAGATGGAGTCAAATGACCATTTTTGCTGTGTGATTTCTTTCAGTTCTGACATTGTGACTCTCATTTTTAGAGCAGCAGGAGGCTGTGCAGTGAGCATGCAGCCATTTGATGTTGATATTATATTTGAAATTTCTTAAACATCTTCAACAAGCTCAGTTAATTAGGTCAAGCTTCTGTTTTGAATGATATTTCTCTTGTAAAGTGTCAAAGTCTGAAGTGGTTTCATGAACCAGACTCTCAATAAGCCCCTGATTTTTTAGCCTAATCTTCTTCAGATTTCATTCAAACTGTCAAAATCCATCCCTGGACACACCCTCATACTGAGAGGATTAAACTCTTTGTCTAATGGATTTTTAGTCATTTCTTTTTCCAATTTTCAGGCCAATCAAACTCTGCAAGCTGTGAAAATGATCATTTTGCTCCAACAAAAATGGTCATTTAGCTCTATCTAGTGGCCAAACTGAATCTTTGGGTAGCCTGTGTGAGTTTGGCCACCAGATGACCATTTTTGCTGTGTGACCTATTTTCAGTGCACAGGGAGGCTTCTTGAAGAAACATGAGAGCAGACAGAGGAATGTGCTGTGGCCATGCAGCTCTCTGCATGTTGTCATTATTCTATTTCAGCTGAACCCTGAAACACATGAGCAGGGGTCTGCAACCTGTAAGGAGCCATTTTTCTTTATTTCACATAGATCAAGGTCATTCCACAGCCACAAAAATCTTCACTATAAAAGCAATAAAATGTTAAAATTCGACACAGAAGTAAATGTATTTAAAAGTAGAGCCACATGCAGGAAAGAACGGCCCTCGCTCCCATGTGGCTGACTGAGAACGATTGCAGCATGTTCAGACATGCACACAGGTCGACGCTTTTTAAAATTAAAGCCGCAAGCGGCGAGGAGCGGGGAGTCGCTCTCGTGCGGTTGTCCGAGCGGACGAGCGCACGTGAGCGAGGGCCCGTGTATCGCCGCTTGCGGCTTTAATTGCATTTTGGCTTCTTTTCATAATATGTGAAACCATTAAAAACCTCTGTAGTAACTTCACAGTAACTTTGCAGCCATTTGTTTCTAATCATTAAACCCTTTTAATGTTGTGAATGAAGGATAGCAGAGTACACAAGCTATTTTCCAGCACACAATAGAAATTATCGGACTGATCAAATTAATTTAATGTCCTGCAGTTTATGTTCTGTTTCTAACGTGAGTGAAATCATATAAAGCAAAATAAGCAATAAAGTGGCAATATTGCGAAATAATAAATGCCTTTTTCACAAGATGTTGTTTGGACTGTGAGCCAAGTCTCTTCCAAACACGAGGAAATATTGATGCTGAAGCTTTATTATTTCTAATCAAATGTCATTTCCAAGTGGAAACAGATTGACGAAATGGAAATATTTGAGTGTGTGTCACAGCAGAACAGTGTAGCATCTGTCAGAGCCAACAAAGCTGAGCTGAGGTCATCCTCCCATGTGAATGACTTTGTTGCAAAATGTCCTGAAAAATACAATTATTCTCCATCAGGAAATTTCGTACTGTCAGTGTCAGTGTGACAACAATATTGTAAGTTAGTGTCATTCAACAAAGAGTCGACAGGACCAAATAGCTGGGGTTTTTAACATTGCAGCTTAAGTGAGCTCTACAGCAGTCTGCAAGTCAGACTCCACATAAGTGGGGTTTGATTTGAGCAAGAAACTTGACACCATGTGGAAGAAATTGAACAATAAGTTATTTTCTTTGAGGAAAATAAAAGGTAGAAACAGTCTGGTAGAATGACAAACAAGAAACTAAGCCCAGCAGTCTTCCTTTGTCTTTTTCCTAACATTGTACAATTAGTTTTCATAGTTCAAAGGGTTTTTTTTCTCTGCCTTATTTTTCCAAAAGTTAAATGCAAGATAGGCTTTCTTTTGAATGAAATCTGTTTGCATGTTTAGGAAAGAAACTTACCGTGACAGATATCATTTCAATTATTTAGTGACACTATACAGTATGTGTGTACCAGAAGAGTGTAATTGGCATTTAATTTAGGCACTATACAGCCTCTCTGGTGCCTTTGAAGACTCTTAAGATGATTCACAGCTCAAAAAGATTCCAGCTTTCTGGCTCTGGTGTTTTTTGAAAAACCTTATTACAGGTTCTGGATGAAACACTTTGTTCTAGCTGTTGTCTCTTTAAGACTCCAGCTTCCCGCAGCCCCATTCCCTCTGAATGGCCAGTTCTCTGGACAAGTAGAGCTTAGGCAGACCTCACTGTTTCAGACGTAGCCTCCGGCACGTCATCAACCAAGCAGGAAAACTTTGCACCATGACCTCCTCATCTCGAAAAAATCTTGTGCTAATTTAATTCAACATATTGATATATGGCAGTTTGAAAATCTGCAGGTTTAGCTGATGCAGAAGTGCTAAAAGCTGCTGTTCATCGAGTGTCCACTTGAGGCTGGCTGCAGAAAGACAGAAACGGCACACACACTGAGCCCAAGAAATAGGCTTTTGCAGCATTTAAAGACAAATTTGACGTCTGGTTTGAATAACAGCTTGGGTCTGAAAAGCTAATTCTACCGTGGTGGTGATTTTTTTCTAACTCAGGAGTTCAAAGGGGCTCATCTGGAAGAATAAACACACTGCCAATGTAAGGATTATTCCCTTACTCTGTCCACAGACATGTATTTATATTAGAACTAATTGAAGACAGACTATTTTAGAACCACCTGAAGTGACCTCTATAGCCAGAAATAAGCTCATTAAAGATATTTCCTGGCATCACATAAAAGTCTTTTAAATATTCCATCCTGCGTAAACTAGGTTTGACTACTTCTAATGTAGCACATTTGGCAATTCTGCTCATGTCTTCCTTGACCTTTCCTTCGCTGCCAAGTCATCACAAACAGAGAGAGTGAACAGTTCCCAGCCCTGAGTCACACACACACCCCGAGCAGCACATGTCTCTGCACTGAACAACACTGATGGGGAGCAAGATTCATTAAAAAACTGAAATTCAAGGGGAAATTTTTTTTAGCCAGAGAGACAGATTTTTCAGATGGACTCCTAAACAGAGTGTTCTCAGGCTTATGTTCTCCTGCCAAATGGCTGGTCTAGAAATCAAATCACACATTGAACATTATGAACCAAATAAAAGCACAGCAGCCCTGGTGTTTTTATTTGTTTTTATTGTGATGGTTTAAGAGTTTCTCAGGAAAAAGAATGTGTCTGTTATTTCTTCGAACATCTCACAGCGTTACCAGACAAAGGCAATAATGACTTGAGTCAACACTGATCAGACATTGCTCATTTCGGGCATATTCACCCTCTCACTATCCTGCTGTGAGATTTCTCTCATAGTACAGTGTTCATCATCTTGAAATATTTGCTCTATAACACTTCCTCATTTTTTCTACTTCTCCTCCATGACAACTGAACAGTGACAACTGAACAGTGGCACAAAATTTTCCTGATGACAGAAAAAAGGTGGAGGGACTTCACCGCACCACAATGCAGAAGTGGCACAACAGATGTAAATATCCTGCCATGAGTTTGCAACATAAAGGAAGTTAAAATGCAAGATCACTTGTCTTACTTTTACAAGATACACAATTTTGAACACCATGTTTTGAGTTGGAAAGGGTTTTGTATTGACTAGCTAAAGGTTTGTGCAATACGATGACTGCCAGGCTCCTTCAGGTAATATTACACAGTTGGGTTGGGCAATTAATTTAACGGATTAATTAGATTAAACTGCAAATGACTACACAATACAATGATACAATATTTTGAAAATGACCTTTGCAAGAGTAGCACTCTAAATGTTGAACTCTGGCAAAAACAAAACAAAACAAAACAAAAAAAACCCAGCAAGAAGTAGCATTAAAAATGAGTTTAAGGTCGTAAGAATGGGGGGGGGGTGGAACAGACAACTTGGCAAGAAAATTACAATAAAACTTGGAAAATAGTCAGAAAGTAACAAAAAATGGTTCAATGGTGGCAAAAGGAGTGAAAAGGAGTGAAAAGTGACTAAAATGGGCAAAAAAGTAACATAGTAGGGAAAAAAGTCATGGGTTTTTAATCATGTTGTTATTCATGATAATGTTCATTTACAAAAATATGAGAAAATCCTAGGATGTGGATTCTAAAAATAATCGTACAATGAAAAGCAGTTCCAATAACAGAAAAATGATCACAATAAGATTATTCTTACAAATTGTTCAGCCCTACAACAAAGTGTACAGCCTGTGTCACATAACCTCTGCTACAAATCTCAACAGGTGATTTTCATCTTGACACAAAGATCCCGAACACTTGTAATGAAAAAGCAGAATGTTTTTTAGAGGTGGTTTGTGATTTTAAAGGCTGAAGGTCAACTGGATGGGATGTTCAAGTCAAACAAGTCTGGAGTTATGACTGGTGACTCTACTGAGCCCAATGAGCCCCTGAGGTCATCTGTGTCGAGAGGGGATTAGGAGCGCTCGGTGATCCCATCAAAGCAATGTGTCACCAGCACCGTGTCTTACCACAGAGCTGCACACTCCAGCGAGCACTGATCCCCTTAACTGACTCTCAGCGGGCCCAGCAACTAAGGCAAGCTGACAGCAGGGCTATTTTAGTGCAGAAATCGCCCCTGTTTGGACAGGGCCTTGGATAGAGATGGCAGGGGCCCGTGCCATCGCTCTCTATTAGAGAGAATAAAAAACACACAGAGAGCCAAGTTTGCCACTTTGGAGAAGAGAGCAACCTTTTGCTTGCGACAGCTCCCAGAAACGAATGAGGGATAAATGTGTTGTGACAGCGGCTAATAAGGTCCCTGTGATCTGCTGGTAGTGTGTCAGCTTTTGTGTGTGTGTGGCTGTGAAAACCAATACATTGTCCTTGTTTCAACCGAGAGTTTGCTTAAAAGGGAAGAGGTAAAAATGCACCGATGAGAGATGAATAGACCAACCATAAGAGGTTGTGTCTTAATGCACATTTGACATGCTTGATCATCCTCTTCACTTTCATTTGACAGTTTAAAGAGCTGAGGGATTAAAATAGAAGCAGGAACACAAATAATTTCTCTAGAAATAGCCAGAGCCAGCCATAAAATGCATTAAACAGCAAACCTGTCGCACTGATTAGCATTCCCTGCTCCCTTTACTATCAATGTTATTCAACAACAAGAAGCAGCACCACTATTAGTATCATGCATCTATTCTTATTTAAGTCAGTATAATATAATATATATCCACTAAGGTAAAATTTGTTTTATTAAGCCATTCAGTCAACCCAAACAGGGCAATTTGCAATGCTCTATCATCTTCCCTTTTATGATAATCCGTCCCTAATACATGAGATCATAGACTAATGCCTGATCTTGGTCACCAAACTAGGAGCTAACTCAATTACTTCCTGCTCTGGACGCAGCAAATAGAAACAGAGTGAGCAGTGAGAGAGGGCCATATAACGTGGAAAGCAGCAGCAGCAGAATCAGCTGTTTAGTGTTGTCACCAAGACAGTTTGGGAAATGTTCTACCCACAGCTCGGCTGCTTGTTGCACAAATGCATGTGTCTTACAAATGTGGCACCTTTTAAAAGGCAAATACAGGCTTTCTAATGATTTGAGATTTATTGCTAAGAAGCATTGTTACAACAAAGAAATAATCTACCAAATATAAACTGCCTTACTTATGGTGCTATGTTTGGATGCACCAGTGCTGAACTGAGGCTGTTTCATAGCCTGTTATAAACTCCCCACAGTTGTTTAAATGTTCTCAATACAGTAATTTGCATTGTGCTGTTTCCATGATCCAGCACAGTGGAATATTGATTAGTTTGTGCTTTAGGAATCCTGCAGAGGCTCTGGGCAGACTACAGCCTGCTCCCCCCTGCAACCCATCAGCCCACCTCCGCTCCCCTGTTCATATCCGGCGGATGGGTGAGGAATCGATGGCATGCCGGGATGCTATTAGAGCTGAGGCAGCCAGGCAACCACTACTTCAAAAGCAAAGTGTGGGAGGAGAAATAAAACAAGGTAATTATCCAGGCCCTACTAGATAGAATCGAGGTAATCTGTGGAGTGGAGGACTGAGGGCTGTGGAGGTGGTGTTTAGGATGTCTGTCCATATTTGCCTCAACTCACTGCACTCCACTCACTCCACCAAAGCTAACAGAGAAGACACAACTCACGCTGCCACACCTTTTTGTACTATAACATCCTCCTGTCTGCAATTTTTTACCTGACATCTCTATGCTGACCGGGCATCAGCATGATCCCAGGGATCACAGGGGTGGCTTTACTCCCCTAGAAATTTTGGGTTATGGAAAATCCGGTGACTCTTATGTTTGACTTGTCAACAGAGCCGTCAATCATACCACCACATTCCCTCCTTTTCCCCCCTCTTTTTAGCATCAAAGAATGGATCAATTATTAACTCACTAAGAAATGAAAACCTGGTTTTAAATTAGCATTAGCAATTAGCATGACAAAGACTATGTGCTATGAAATACCATGTTTGAGAAAATATAATGAGACACATCTGTTTCCATTGGAGACGCAAGGTTTGCGACCTTCCCCTTCCTATGTGGGAGCTCTAAAAGTTATGGCTTCACTTCAGGGTTCATGTTTTTTACTCAGCTCCTAGTATCTTTCTGTGTATTTTTATGCACATTTTCTTTGTATTTGTCATACTTCCTTTAGTATGTACTTCATGTTATAACTTTGGGCATACACCTTTTCAAGATTTATCATGAATAAGGAGGGGTGAGTCACACCAGGTATTGGCAGCCTAAAGATCAATACTTTATACCAACTTTGTGCCTTGGCTATGCACCTTTGAATAAAACTTCAGGAGAGTTAACAGTTAAACTGTTTTATTTTTCACTTCTTAAAAAAATACCAAATCTGTGAAAGTTGTTAGTTTTATTTTGCACTTTTTTAGATTTATTACAGTTAAATCATTAACTCTGAGAGAGTTTTATGTTCTTTTAAATTTGGACGTAGGATACGGTCACACTGTACTCAATGGTGAGTTCTTAAGAGTTGTACTGGCACTGGTACTGGTCTGATAAAAAGTCATATCGGACATAACTAATTTTGAGCCTTTTGAGGCTTTCGTATTACTTTTAAAACTTGTAATAAATGCTTGCCTTATATGTGACTGTGTGCACATACACTTCCTGCCACTCTACTGTAATTTAGTGCAAAAGTCAGGCCACCCCTGTCAAAAAAAAAAAATAAATAAAAATCTGGGTATGCCCTGCTTACCTGCAGCAGAAATCAATGTTGGCCTTCAGAGTGAATCACATCCCAGCCTGTCACACTGCAATTGCAGCCAAATTGCTACGCAAGGTGAGAAGCCATCTGCTTTTCCTGTTAATTTATGATGAAGGCAAAAACCCAAAAGCGCATCTAAATTACAAGTCATCTCAAAGTCACGAGAAGTTCCACTTAAAAAACTACCGCCCACACAAGTTGATTTTATTGGTTAACAAACATGAAATTTAATCAAATTCTGGCTAACGCACATCTGGACTGATTTTAATTTTCTGATCGCTCATTTGGAAGTGTACACAAATATTTCATTCAGAGCAATTTAATATAATTTGCTTCCTCTCTTCCTCAATGTTTCTCATTTGTGTAATCAAATATAATAGCAATGATGACTGCTACCACTATTCCAGTCCATGCCCAAAAGCCAAATCCCCAATGAGTCGTTTCTAATGGAAAGACAACACAAATCAGCGCAGTGAGGAAAAGAAGAGTCTGTTTAACATGAATATCAGACATGGGAAAGATGGAGAATAGTGCACAAGCACAGATATAAACCCTCACACATGCTCTTAAAATAGAGAGCAATTATAAAAACTGCAGGATCAGCAAGCTTACTCCAGCCTATGTGCAGCCATAAGCTTTGTGCTCACAGACTTACAGCTGCCTCCAGTGCAGGTAATGAGTTAAAGGTCAGTAGGTTGTAATGACTCCAATTAGTGCAACACTCCAAATCAGCGCTGTAACTCATCATCTGTGGTGGTCGGTTGATGCTTTAAGATCCTAACTAAGCTAATTGCAGCATAATGAGCACAAACCAACACTATTATACTGAAGGCTGCTCTCACAAATAATCCCTGGGGTGGTTTAAAAGGTTATGTGCAGTGCTTCGATTGGTGTCACGGATCAACGCAGAGGTCAGGTTACAGGAGAAGTCAGGGTTTAAGGTCTAGGTGCAGGGTCAGTTATAAGACCCCAGTTCTTGGGAGCTGATTGGAGCTGATTTTTCATTACCTGCCCAAAAGAGCTACTAGTTTTACTTGTACATTATTGTTCTTGAAGGAACCAATACTAGCCCTTCAAATGACAGATTACCAGTAGGAAACTCTGTCCCCGTCAAATTCTGTCTTTTCAAAATTTCAAGCAACCTTTTTCGTAATGGTGTTGCATATCAGGTCATTGTTTATCCTGAGCTGAGTGTATCATTAAAGTCCTGAATAAAAATTAAAGCTCACATGAGGACTCTTTGACTGGTTATGAAACAGAACTATGTTGACTGTGATGCCTCTTAGTGACTGACAAAACCAAAGATGACTATCAGCAGCATCATATCTGTCCAGTCATTTTTAGAGCCTGTAACTTCCTTGAGGGGATAGGGGTCAGACCAGATTATTGAATTAACAGCCTTTCTTGAACCTTGTCAGAGAAACAGCTTTCACTAGTTTTTGCAGAAGATAAAGAGAAGATAAAAGAAGATACAAGATGTATCACAGGGGAGCGAAAGACAAACAAAAAAATGAAGTTCTTCACAGGAGCTTTAATGACTTTTATGAACACGAATCGAATATTTACGCTCTCTGAGTTAATCACTAAATGTATTTGTATTGCAATGGTTCTTTTTCCTCTGGGTATGTAGATGATGCGTCTAATGATTTAAACTGGCAAATTTACTTGCACCACTTGACCACCAAAAGCAAAGTGCACAACTGCGGACTTCATATGCCACAGCAGCTTTCACCCCTGAGCCCACCAGACTGTGCCACCTCATTCTCCATGATGGATCACTAATAAACAACAGGGCAGGACAGAGGCAGCACCCTTTAACAAGGCCAAAACACCAGTCCACTTACACCGATGACAGCTTGATGAATATACTCTCCAGACCAATCAATGACACCATGGCAGCAGGAGCAAGCCTGCCAACCGGATTATAAGAGCTGTTGGATCAACTGCTAATTAACCAATAAATAGTGCCAAAAGTGTAAAAAAAAACAAAAAAAAACCCAGCACACACATAGATTGCCCTGCTCCCTTTCTCTCACCAACACTTACACTCTCATAGGTGTAATGACAGTCTGTGACCTTGTTTTGCATCTTGAGCTGGTGTAAAAATTTCAGTAATTCACTATACAACTTTTTGAAGCCAATTATTGGGACTGTTTGTGTGAAGGAAGCCCTGCAGTTTGAGTACACATGTGTTTCAGTGAGTGAGTGTGCAAAGTGTATAAGCTTGTTTCATTGAGCCAATTGCTTCTGAGCGAAGATGCGATCTTTCACCAGGCTTGTTGAGGGTATGTACTGAATTTCCCCCCTAAATGTTGGACGTATAAGAATTCTGTGAAATGTCTGAGAAAGATGAAATCTTGACTTGTGTTGTCACAGAAAGTTTTGCCATGCAACACATTACGATATCTTACAACAGAATTGTTTGAGAAGATGAGTGTTTTGTTGTGTATTGGTTTAAGTGTGGCATAAATCAATTTGAAGTAGTCTCGGGGGTCAGGGTTGTAAAAATGAATTTTTAACCTACATGAACTTAACATGAAGTAAAATATATGAATAGATAAATAAAATGAGAAATAAGTTGGAACTTAAAGCATTATAGCATCCTCCATCCCTACCAGATTGCTCTGACAAAGTGCCATAACTAAAACGTTTATATTATTTTACATCTACAAAAGCATTGATGTCAATATCTCAGTCGACCCTTTCCTCGCCAAGATAAACCCCCTAAAGGGTTATGTGTAACCGTTTGCTCGAAAGGACTCAAAATTGATACAGCAAGCCGTGACAAGCATTCCATTCACAGCTGCCAGCAGTATTCAGTCCCGTCATCTAGTGAATGTTTTCGTATATCTGTTCTGTTTATTCTGCAGCTATCTCCTTGCCGCTGCGAGGCCTATAG
Source organism: Thalassoma bifasciatum (assembly GCA_008086565.1). NCBI lineage: Eukaryota > Metazoa > Chordata > Actinopteri > Labriformes > Labridae > Thalassoma > Thalassoma bifasciatum. The sequence continues at coordinate 54,919 of RPOG01001337.1, forward strand.
AGCTTCTCAGGCTGATTGACAGAAAGAGGTTCAGGCTCCTGCCAGAGAAGCATGATTGACGTCCCCAAGATGGATGAGAGCCAGAGAGGATTTTACTGTCACTCTTTGGACGTGCACAGGGCGCCAAGATGGCAGAAGGTTAATGTGCTTGAGAACCAGAAGCCGCATGTAAAGACTGTACAAGCAAATGTATTCATGTAATAATAAGCTCTTTTAAATGAATATACATATACATATATAGCTGTGGTTTGCAGAATGCAATGTGAGGTTGCAACAGACAAGCTGTATAACCTTAATTTGAAACCACAGTGGCCAAAGACCAAAATTAGTGTACTAGTATGCTTGCTGCTGTTTCACTTTGTTCAGGTCCTTCAACCAATGGATTACCTGCACATATCTGCAGATATTAATGCCTAAACAACACATAACTCAAGTGACACTCCCAGCAACAGCACTCCAAGTGATAACAGCGAATGAGTAAAAGTCTGCATGTGTGTGTGTGTGTGTGTGTGTGTGTGTGTGTGTGTGTGTGTGTGTGTGTGTGTGTGTGTGTGTGTGTAAACGTACGGGAAATATCACCCAGATGAGCTCAACAGACAGGATCTCATCACTCAGCACCCACATGTACAGACACACCCTAACACTCATAGCACTGCAGCTGCAGATGCAACATTCAGCATCTGCAACTCACTTTTTTGTCGTCTCTCTGGCTCGCCGTCTGCCCATCCCTGCTGTGGCTGTCAGCAGAAGGTCTGATGCAGGTATCCGCTTGCCTGTCGTCTAGTTCACTCTGCTGATTGGCCCCTGACCGAGGAGAGCCAAGAGGGCGGGGCTCCGGCTGCTGAAGGCCGCTCTGAACTTCCATCTTCCTCTGCTGTGCCTTGACGAGAGAAAGCAAGATGGAGGAGAATTCAGCATGAAAAGGATGAGTTAGACATCTGGACTGCACAGCGAGAATTAATGTTTTTTGTTTTTTTTCTCATAACTATATCACTCAATCACACACTGATCTGTACTGAGTGTACTTTCTTAACAGCTGGCTTTTACTGATGCATTCAAGTGGACAAAGGAGGAAATGTCAGCTGAACTCCCTGAGAAAGAACGTACTTTATCTTAAATCTGACAATTTGTTCTCCTGAGCTATAGCCTCAAAATTGATCCCCAACACATGCTCTAAATACCCAGCACATGCCTCCCTTTTTCATTATACAATTTAACACTGTGCAGTAATCAAGTTTCAACACATGCAATCAGGGATGTACCAAATTCTGTCCTTTTATGGGTACAGAAAAAACTTTGTTATGAGCACCAAGTACCGATTCATGTAAAATGAAACGGTACCTAAATGCATCCTTGTGACTGTGAGAGAGTAGACGAGTAGATGATTTCCCATGCTGGACATGAGTATGGAGAAGCTAGAGCTGGGTTTTGATTTGTGTATTATTAAGAAAAAACATTGAGTGGTTGTGCTTAAGTTGTATAAAGTTGTCAACAATTTTGTTAATGAATGAAAAAAATTGTGTAAAAGAATTGCAATGTTACAGTACAAACAGTTGAATGTTGAGATAATATATCTGTTAAAGTTGATTGATTGGGTATAAATATAGTACATTGCATGTATCCCATAGATATGAGTGGTTTTTCACGAATCACTATACAGGAGATCTTAAAGGCTTCAGTTCACTGAAATAAACACTGTGTCCAGAAACCAAAGTTACAGAAATAAACTGATGGAAAATGTTAGATTTTCAATCTCTATGTATAAACGCACACTCAATTTAAGTTTTTGCATCCTGAGTCATCTATCCCTGAAAAAGGGGTCCGTGGGAAAGCAATATTCCTTTCTATAAATGAAAGAGGCTCCCTGTCCTGATGTGGGAAAGTAGCATGAAATAGAACAGAATGTGTTTATTATCATTGCAAAGTGTGTTCCCAAAGTGCTGCCCTTATTCACACCTGTTATTTTCACCTGTCAGTGCAGGAAAAGCGAAAGGTGTTATGATGAACATGATGGCTGTAGATAATGCAGTTGAGGTAGATTGAAGGTCCTGGTACTTTGCATGCTTGTTCACAGTCACAGCTCACTGGGAAAAATCATGGAAGTGAGCCATTGGTAACAGAAATTGATTCACCTGTGCTTTTCCTGCTATGACGGGTTGAATTATTTGCAGTTGCAACTAAAGCACATTGAGATATCCTGTCTAAGTCCAGGTTGTTTTATGCAGCTGATAATAACCTCTAAAATGAAAAACAACAAGACATTATCTGGATCCTTTCTAGATGAACAATGTATTAGAAAGCTGATCTTGGTGAAGAAGTTTGGTTTTTGAGCATCTTAAGGGTTAGGTAAGGTGGCTGGTAGGTGTCGGACGATTTGCAAAAGCCACAACTCAAATGCAAACAGAAAAACACATATGCAAAAGCTACGACATGAATGCAAACGGAAAAACCTGAATGCAGAAGCCACCACACAAATATAAACAGAAAAAGACAAATGCAAAAGCCACAACACAATGGAAATATAGCCACAACAGAAGTCAAAATAGTTCAACTTTTAGTGTTTTCCTCTTAGCTGCTTATCCAAACAGACCAGTCTTTGCAAAAGTAGTGTGAATAAGTAAAACTTTTTTTGAAAAATTATAACTAGTTAAGACACATAATGCAGCACAATGCATTACAAAACAATGGAATAACAATCACAAGTGGGTTACATACATTCAGAGGCATTTCAAAATTATCATATTACACAAATACATATAAAACTGCATAAATCATAAGTTGCAATGGCTTCCATATTGGTGGAATGTATAATACTCTGAAATATTGTTTGACTTTGTTATAAGAGATAAATACAGCTCTGAAAAATAAATCTTTTCTGTGTCCATTCCATCGACTGGTCAGTTGGAATAACAGTCTTTGAGGAAAATGTTAAGAGTTGAACTCTTTTAGCTTCCATTGTGGCTGTATTTTTGTTGTGTTGTGGCTTTTGCATTAGTGTTGTAGCTTCTGCATTCATTTTGTGGCTTTTGCATTCTTGTTTTTCCGTTTGCATTTCTGTTGTGGCTTTTGCAAGTTGTCTGACGCCTTCCTGAGTCAGGTGCACCTCATTCACCAAAAAAGAGGAGAGCAAACCCCTTTAGGATTAAAGGTTGTTCATTATGTGGCATTGTACTCAAACAATAAAGCAGGGATAAACAAAGAAAAGTGAAGTCACCTTGTCTTAAGGACAGATCAAAAACTATCCATCAGCAATCAATTTGAAGCTGCTGTTTTGCTCTGAGATGCTTCATTTTGCATTCTGAGCCCATCAATAACTTATGAGGTCAGTTAGATGTTCTCTCAACTGAGATGAGCTGTGTGATAAATACATGTCCTGAAGGACCTTTTAGTAGATATTTGAACACAACTGCAGCGCAAAGTCAGAAGAGATGGGACGCAGAAGTTGGCGCCATGACGTCAGAGGTGAACGCACCTGTTGGCTCACGTTCATTAACCCCAGTTATGTATCGAGTTCCTGCACCCGAGCTCGACGCACCTGAGGGGGATGCAATTACTACGGTTCATGGCCAAAGCATGACATGTTTATCAGTTATATCACATACATTAAGTGTTTTTGTTCAAGACTGCACATCTTGCAGGTAATTCTTTGAAGAGTGTCGCAAACGTCAAAAAGTTAACTCCTAGTCGAGTTGCTATTATCTGCGTGCTCTGACTTTAATTGACGCACGCGGACAAATGAAGCTGCACTGATGGACATAGTGAAAACACGTTTATAAACAGCTCTGTAATACATCATCTTCTAAAGTCCCGGATCTGAGGGACTTAACATGTAAACGGTTTGTTGTCGCCGCTTGCTGTGCTTTTTAGCGCCTCGTTCGTGTTAATACGGTAACTAAACAGCTCATGTTATTGGCTCATCAACACAAACAAGTCGCAAAAAGAAAGCCGAAATACCTCTGTCACTTCTCGGGCTCCTCGTTATGTCAGAAGCATATCATGAGGAAGATGCGGTAGTGCAACTTGCTTTACATCTCTGTGGTTGCTGTGACACGAAAAGAGAGTGGGGCAGAACAACAGACAGCCGGTGCATTTAGTTGTATGAGAAGTTATTCCTTTAAAAAAACGGCTCAGAGGTGAAAAGATACTTCATTCACCGTTGAAGAGGTGGCAGTAAACGGTGTTAAAGCTGCACAACGCGCCGCCGCCGCTGCTGTCACGGCGGGCGTGTCCCCGTGAGCTGTCACCAAACAAACCCTCCTCCTGGTTACGGCGAGCCCGTGTGTCAAGAGTGGTGCCTTCAGGTGCAACTCGAAATATCTGCTATCATAGTGGCAAGGGTTTGGCATTGGTGATTGAAAGCAAAAACTAATCTTTTCTTTTGCCTCAGCCATGACTTAAACTGATTTGTTGTTGTTGTTGTTGTTTTTGTTGTTGTTGTTTTAAAAGTTGCGTTTAAATTTTTTGATATTTATCATAAACTGTTGTTTTGATTTGAGAGTCCTAACCCTTGTAATACTGTCACCATAATGTAAGAAAAACAAAGTATGCCCAGTGACACTAAGAAATATTCATACCAGCTGGCCATACTGTTCTTTTTATAAGGTATTATTTGATATAATGCTTCAGAATAATGTGAACAAAGTTATTTCTTTTATTGTCAATATTGAACACTAAAAAGTTTTGCAGTTTAAGAGGGTATTTATGGTCCATATGTTAAAAAAAACACTTAGCAAATCAAAAGCTGCCCTCTTAAGACTAAATAACACCAAAATTTGTTATGTTTAACTCAAAAGTTCATAAATTTAAAAGTGTGTACTCCAAACGAGTTTGCCTCCCGTCCCCTATAATTCCTACAGCAATTGAAAGCAGCCAAAGCTCAAGCACCGTGTGAAGCGACGACCTATCCTATTAGAGGTGAGGTGAGGTCAACCCAGGGCAGTTACAGGAGGACAACTTTACATAGTGCAAAGAATGAACTTTAATTCATATTAATTAAAAGTAGCAGGAGCAATTAAAGTATCAATTTATGCAATTTTGCTTATGCATTTTTTATTTTGCAAAGTCAATATTATCATTTTGTTGAAATTCTACATTTGAAAGATAAAGAGTAATTTATGAAGTGCAATGGAAAAATCCAACAAATGCAAATTGAATACTACGTATTCACATACACATTCTCCCATTTTCTAGTGTTAAACAAAGTAGTTTATATTTGAAACTAACATTGCATAATTGATCCCTGTGATTTGTTTTGGTATGCCTTTGGGGGAATTCAACCATTAAGGTCAGGAAACAATTGAGGAAAAATATGTTGTCAACAACCACAATAAGTATCAATGATGGCCACAAGGTGGCAACATTAACTTAGTAAACACTGAGTAAAATGAGAGATGATGGAGATTCCTTAGTTAAGATTGTTTAAAATATTACCCACAATGTTACAGTACAAATAGGTAAAATTTGTTTTGTTGTATTTTTTTAAGTTTATGTATTGAGAAATAAATATGTTAAGCTGAGATAATTTGAGATTTTATTTATAAGCAAGTCAGCATTTACTACCCCAAAATCTCACTCAAAAGTACAGACAACTGGTACCGTTTTCCATGTACCAGGCACCGATACCGTATCGGTTCAAATGTGAAAGGTACCCATCTCCGTGGCCCATTGTGCCAGCTTTACCACATTCTCATCTGCCACAGGTTACGTACCATACTGGTCAACCATCTCATCCAAACAGAAGGAAATTTGCCCAACGAGACAACTGCTCTGACAGGCGGACCCTTGTTTGCTACAGCCAAGCTGCCACTGCCAGAGCGGGCAGACAGACAGGTGGAGAAGCAGGAGACTGGGCCTGTACGCTCAGGCCCCTCAGCTGATCCAGACAGGCATGTGTCCTGTGCGTAAGCCAGCAGGGACACACAGTCAGGCATGTCAGTGGCCCCAGCCGGCACAAGCAGATGTTTTCCTGGGTATTGTTGTTCCGCCTCCCTTGTAATTGTTTTCCTTCAGGGCCAGCCTGTGGGACAAGGTGCCAGGTTGTGTTGTGGCATGGAGTAATGGAGGGATGGAGAGACAGAGTGTACGATCAATCAGCTTCGCCTTTGGAGGCTGTTCTATGGAGACTGTCCATTTTTCCTTGTGCTCCATGTGGCTTAAATTACAACCATACAAACACTGATGCTTGGGTTTTTGAACAAGAAGAGACCTTAGCAGATTAATGTTTATCAATTCAAAGCTGTAAGAGGTACTTATGCTGCAAGAAGGCTTCAAGAATAAATTTTTAGCACACAAAAAGACTGCATTTATTGTCAAGAATATATGATTCAAGCACATCTGGCAAGTGAAATTCAAAGGTTTCTTCATGTTTATGTTGTTGTTTTGTCTTGGTATCACGTATGCTATTTACCCTCACTGACACTTAGCAGTTTGTAAGAACAGCTTATACCCTCCAACTGTGTTAGCTCCTGAGTGTTATCCTGTGGCTCCATGTTGAATTTGCCCTTTTAATGAGCACAGTGAACTACAGAAACCTACTGCAGGGTCCAATGTTCTTCAGGCCTCATGTAGAACAGAGACTTAGAAGGACCACTAGGGGGCACTTTGAGACTTTGGATCAAAAGCAGGAGCAACAAAGCGTCCCTGAAGAAGTGGACTGCTTCAGTAGTTTGTATGTTTTGTTTAGTCCAAGCTTAATTTCTGTTCCCTTTTATTTCTTACATCCTTCATTGCAATCAATAATCACATTTTGGGTGTTGGATGTTCTATTCAATGTTTTCATGGTTCATTCTGGATTTTTTTACAGTTATTGCATCACTCAAATTCATCATATAAAATCTTTTTTTGTTTTGTTTCAGGATTGGACTTCTGAGAAATTCTAAAACTTTTCCCAGAAGAAGCACTAGTTCAAAAAAGAGGTCTCACAATGTGGTGAAGCCGCTCATACCCGAAGCAGGGGACACTCCAGGGAAGCTGCAGCCTTCACTAAAAGCCAGTGTTGTGATGTTCAGCTTTTTACAGACTGACGCAAGATGTAAGTAATTTTGGTCCAACCGTGTTTTCATTTTTTATACATATATAAATATATAAATATATAAATGTAGGTGTTAAGAGCGTTGTTAAGAGCATGTGGGGAAGGCAGACAGAAAAAGCTGCAGCCATGGAATCTGCTGTTCACACGCAGAGCATTGGATAAAGACTGTATTTCATAATCTTCCTTTACTGCCAATAGATGCAAGTGAAAATAGAACCAATGTCACATCTGCCTTTTCACTACATCAGCATCCGTTTGTCACATACCATGGTGAACATCACCCAGGGTTCAGACCTCGTTGCTCTGAGAGCGTGTTGTTGTTTTGTTTGTTGGTTGTGTTTTTTTTTGTGCCGTCTGAGGCCTTACGCCGTTACCGGGTCACACGGCAGCCTTGTGAAGTTGTGGCGCTTACCAGCACGTCTGACTGTACAGGACGAGGCACAACAGAGTAGCACCTTTGGCCCAATATTTCTCACACCCGGGATGAAGGAGTGACAGCATCTGTGGGATAAGCCTGATTTGGATGAGATGGATTTACACAGGAGAGAGTGGGTAGAATACCTGAGTAGAGAGGAAAAAGGAAGTGCCAGAGCAAGATTTTTAATGTGGAAATTTGATTTAATTTAATGAAAGTGATATATTTAAAAGCCTTAAAAACTGGATCCCCTTACTTGACCCACAAATATTATATACTTTAATTATTTATGTCTGCATTTCAATCTTTGTGTTTGTTTGTGCACATACATGCCCGCTCCTCACCACTGAATCATACCTGTCAAAATCATATCGCCCATGACTCAAACCCCACCCACTGTCGGCATGATTGACAGCTCTGGCAAAGTTCAAACACCACGCTCCAGATCATCACCAAAATACAGCTGCTGCCGCATGAGAGAATAAACACCTCTGAGTCACAGAACAGGACCTTGAAAAACATTAGTCACACATTCAGTTTTTTAGTCATTATTGTTTGCTGGTCAATGGAAAACTCCAACCAAAGTATACTGGTTAACCAAAGTCTCTTGTCCTGTGCTTGCTTGAGAAAACAATTACATTTTAGCCTTTAAGTAGCTGAAATTAAAAAAAAAAAATAACAATCAGAAAAGATTGAAAAGTTTTTTAGTGCTTTTCTGGTATAACAAGATTGATTGTGGCAGCTATTTTAATTGGAACTCTCTTTTATCTGTTCCCTTTCTCACATTTGCATCATGCATTCTCAGAACAAAAGCTCGTCCTGTTCCAAGAGTAGTGCTGTTTCTAAAACTAGAGGAGGACAAAAGAACTGCGCCTGCTGATATACCATGTGTCAACTGCCCTGTTTCTGAATGTGTGTGTATGTGTGTGCATGCAAGCTTTGTGTTTGTGTGTGTGTGTCTGTGTGTCTGTGTGTGTGTGTCTGTGGTTGCCGATGAGCAAGCACATGCATACATTTGTGTCAGCCACAGTGTGCATAGAGGTGGCAATTTTTTTTCCTTTTCACGGGTGCAAACCATAAAAGAATTACAGTCCAATTAGGGTGATGATGGTTTTCAAAGCTTCAAAAATCATTTAAATATTAATTCAAACATAAACGAACCAGAAATGTATTAGGCAAATCTGTATTTTGTAATAACATTTAAATTTGTAGTTAAAGATATTTCTCTAAAAGTTTATTCCTCAAAGAACAGACCTCCACACTTGAGCAGTAATTTTACCCTGACTGTTTTGTTTCTCAAACGAACGTCACAAAGCAGCTGCACATCAGTGAATCCAGTCAACTGCATGTGTGTATGCTATGTTACTTCATGTAAAACTGCATGCCCAAGTGTTACTTTGAGTGTGTTGATGTTTCCAAGCTGGGTTGAATCATTAGGAAGTGATTCTCTCTAACAAGGGCTTAGGAGCTGTCAGGAGACATTCACAGGCAGGTTTCGCCATGGAGAGTGTGAGGAGTCTTATCAGGGTCTTAGCTGTTTTGCTGCGCCTGTTTATAAAGAGCCTGCTTTATTTGGAGTGAATGCATTCTAGCAAGGTCTCTACTGTTTCTGTGCGTTGATTAAAAGTGTTTTCACGATTACCCGTAGTGAGTCTATTCCAGCCTAACAGGGTTACTAGCACTTTTAATGAAGGGGAATCATCATTACATGTGAAAGGGGTTTGTCGGGGTCTTGTGCCGTCTTTCTCTGACTGATTATTGTGAGTGTGCCTGAGAACTTTGCCTTTAATTCATCACGGGCTTTACAATAACATTTGTGTGCTTGTTTGTTTAGATTTGCTGATATTTTCTTTTCATTTAGTCACAAAAAAAGAAGGATGTCAGACTATCCGACTTACAGTTAGGTCATCGTCAACATTCAGAATAACACTTTACTCCTCTGTAAAACATACCTTCTCTTAAATCAGTTGAAAATTTAGTGAACTGTGATGAGAGTAATGTATCTTTATTTTTGTCTCTCTCTCTCTCTTTCTCTCTCTCTCTCTCTCTCTTTCTGTGTTTGAGTGTTCTGCATGTCCCCTTCCTCTTCTTCAGTTACAGTTGCCCGCTCGCTACTGTGGCTTTCTTGCTCTGCTCTTTTTGTTGGCTGTGGTCAGCTTTTGCATTCGTTGGTGTGAGTGAATTTCTCACAGCTTCTTGTGAACGTGTTTTTTGAAAGTCCTATTCAACATTTGGTGCAACTATAATCGGCACTAAGCCACTACGCGCATGCAGACGTGTCTGTGGATTCACACATTTGGGCCTTCAGAAGTGTTGTGCCATCTCTTTTTAATTTTTTTAGTTCAGGCCAAGTAGCTTCTAAAGAAATGTTTTAAGTTGATTAAAGGAATCCCGATTGGAGGCATGTTTGTCTTTTTAAAAATATTGTAGATCAAGCAATGAAACAACCATCTCTTTTCAACCAACAAACGTCAAATATTTCTTTTATTTTTCTTACATCAGCTTGGATTTTTCTAAACATATAAAGTCTTAGAAAATTGAAGTTTAAATGTAACATGTTTGAAAATACAAAAATCCTAACTGTAAATGTTGATAGCTTTAATTTCAAGCTTTCTTTTACACATTTTATAATAATTATAGCAGTGTGTTTTGGCACCATCAATGTTCCCCCTATCAACAACCCTCCAATCGAACTCTCACTTCTCTTTTTTAAAAGAGAACAGCGTGATGTCTCAAATTTAAACATCACTTCACACTGAGAGATTCAACTATATCTGTGCACGCTTAACAATGTGTGTATGGTTCTGCCACTGGGCACACTTCCTTCTCCCGTTATCAATTCAAACAATTAAACCTGCAGCCCTGTAGCAGAAAATTACATTCTGACACATCGGTGCGTCTTCCATTAATATGTTGTAACATCTGACTCTGGGCTCTATGGCTCTCTGATGGGGCCAATAGATAATAAATAGATGACTTGTGAAGCTATAATGAAGTGAATGTCTTGCTGTCGACGGGGGAGCCTTCAGTACTTTAGTGCAAAGTAGAGCTTCCAAACGGAGGCCCTCCGGTGCACAGATTATTACACTGGCCGTTAAAATGAGCTAATGTTCTGCTGCCAGTGCTCCTCTCCAAAGGGACACAAGCTGAATTCCCCGCTCGCAGCTGCAAAACAGAGGTGTAAATTAAAGCCAAACAAAGTAAAAAAAAAAAAAGAAAGAAAGAAAGAAAGAAAAAACAATCCCAGGCCAGACTACAGTATTTCTATGATTAAAATGTGGGATTTCCTCAGTTTCTGGTGGAAACTGCTGTGGGCGTAAGGTTTCTCTTATTGTGTTATGTATGACAGATGATGCTTGTGCAGCTTTTGTTGTGAACTATGTGTTTGTATTGTGGACTTCTTAATCACAACATTTCCACTTAAAAGTCACAGTTATATTTTTAACGACCTGGTTTGATACTCTCAATTTTTTTTTGTGAATGCAGCTTTTTTTTTCACTTCCCTTTGTAATTATTTATTCTGAGCTAGTTATTGTATTTCCAAATTTGCTGAATTAAAAGTTTTGCAGCAAAAAGAAAAAAAAAGAGAGAGCATATTTAGCGATATCTAGTGGTCAGATTTTAGATTTGAATCATCACACTCATTCCTCCTGACGGTGGCCTTTTAGGACAAAAAGCTACTTTAATGCATGAGGGGTGTGACCCACTATTTATCAAATTTATTTCAAACAAAAACACAAGTACAACCAAAATATTTTGCACGTAACAAACCACTCACTTCTTTTCACTTCTTCTTTTTCATCCTCTAACTGATACAATTTTTGTGGAACTCAACAATAAACAAAAAGATGACAGGCCTTTCCTAGTTTGCTCAAATATGGTACTTTTTAATGGGAATCTCCATGGAAGATTTTTCGATGTCGCTATAAAAACTTCATTTGAAGTAAACACAACATAAAATTATATTCAGGTGATCATACAGTAACTGAGTTATACTTTTTTACTACTACTAAATACTATGCACTGCATCTTTAACTGTGTACACTATTACTTCAAAATACTGAGCAAGCTCAACAAGCTTCGGGAGACTTTTTGTGTTCAGATTTGTTTCTGCAGTTTTTATTTCCCTTCCTAAGATGCCACCACTTCCCTCAGGTACTGATTAGCAATGAAAAGGGATGGCTGATTTGACAGGAGTGTGACAGGTGTAACTCCACACACACTGTTCAACTCGGCACATCTATCCAATTAATTCGGAACAGATTCTCCTCTCTTGTTGTCAGCTAGCACAGCCTAATCAAGAACACCTGAGATATGATTTTACGTAAAGCAGGTTAACTTTTTTTCAACTGCATGCTTTCATTTTAATTTGGCACAAGAAAAAGAAAATTCGATAACTCCACTTATCAAACTTGAAATACGTAGGGAACAGATATATTGATAGAATATCACTGAAAATTTAAATATGAGCAACCATTAAAAAAACAAAAATGGTTCACTGTGATGTTTTACGGACAAAGTGAGCACCTCAAGTACATGAATGGCATCCTTGGGGGTGGGGTGTTGTGGGTTTAAGGGGGATAACAGTGAAAAAATATTCCACTTTGAGAATGTGCAAGATCTCATGCAGTTGCCTCTCTCGCTCTCTATCCCTCCTCTCTGTTGGCGCTAAATCACACGTTAGTACAGCCAGTGGATGTGTTGACAGTTTTACAAACAGAAATGTAAAACGCCATACTCAAGGGGGTCTAAGAGATAAGGGGGGAACTGAACAGGGGAGGAAACAGAACAAACATGGCTCTGCGAAGCACAGGATGCCACATTCAGACACCTCGGCTGGGTTATTTTAATTACACGGGATATGCAACACTATCAGCTTTAGTGACGATTGGTGTCATATAAGGAGAGGAAGCACTGCTGCTTGGTTCTCTTGGGATTTATAGTTATAGCTATAGCTCATAGCCGGTCAGAACAGATGTAAAGAATATTAAAGATGCACAATTTTAGTTCTTTATAAATGAGGCACTGAAAAAAAAAGAACTGTCAACTGACTTAGCATGTTTCCATTAGCTGCAAAATGAAACTTCTGAGACTCCCTGCTGTTTGGAGCTCACTTTAATAACTATAGCCAGCTGAAGTGATAGACATTCCCAATGGATTGTTTTAGCCCGCTGAGCCCACAGCAAGGAGGTTTAAAGACAAATAGGCACAGCCAGGGGTGGCTCTTCAAACACGTGCAGACCCAGCAAATCAAGGCTTTGGTTTGTGAACTCCAGTGACAAGACAAAATAAAAGCTTACTTGGTCAAATTTAGCGCTGAAATTTTACATAAATTAAGTTCACATATTGCAAAAGATCTCCAGAGAATTTTATGGCTAAATCATTAAGTATGGTGTCAATTATGCTCCTGAAAGATGAGGTAAAGGTGACATTCAAAACATTCATTTCCTTGTTTATTTGCAGTCATATGTTGTGTGCTATTTGAATGCAATGCAAAAATTAAAACATTAGAAAATTACATAAAAATGACAAACCATAGTATATACGTGAAAGAAATTAGATCACCAGTGACTGATGCAGGAGACCCTGCATCATAGCACAGATTTCACACAGTGAGTCCTGTTAGGTTTTGTTCCCTTTCCAGACATATAGCATGGTACAAGCCTGCACATGTCAGACTGTTGCTTTCTTGATTTATAGAAGAGTCTGATGGACAAATCCAGACACCAGGTGCTGATGTCCAGCCACAAATTAACCTCAAGTGTGTCCCATTATCTCCTTGTTATTCAGTGATGAGTGACTGAACAGGCAGTCTATGGTAAAAATAAATAAATAAATAAGTCTTAAAGAAAACATGTTACTTTAAGTAAAATTATGGAAGTCAATTGACATGTTAACTTACAACTTCTTCCAAGTCGACATATTTTTAGTCACTTTAAAAGATAACCAGATTTCTTAGTCAATTTTTAATTACTTTCGAAAATCTATTTGACTATTTATTTGAAACACAGTAGCAGCGGAAAAAGTCTGAAAATGGTCAAGAGCTCATCAAATGAAGAATGGCCGGTAAATTTTTCACCGTCACACGCGTTTGCGCTTTAAGTCATGTTTATCTACAAGTGAGGGTGTTTGCTAGCGGCTAAATGCAAGGCCTTTTCATCAGATGAAGAGTGGTTGGCTTGCAGACAACGATTGGCCCCAACTGGTCCTGGTGCTGGTAGGACACAGGCCCTGCCTCCGTAAAGGCATCATTAGAAAGTGACAAAACTGCCAGGGGCAAAACTGGCCGTGCACAATGATCAATGCGGTAGACAGGATTGAATTGCAGGGGGGAAAGTGGGCTTTGTAGAAGGGGAATCAGAGGGAGTTGGATATAGTACAAGACCCCCTACTGCTTTAATTACTGATGTGTGCGTCTCCCAATTAACAGCGCACCTATGGTCCACTGGCCACTCTAGGCCTGCACAAAGCTGGAAAGGAGAGAGAACGTTGTGCGCAGAGAGAGAAACCCAACGAGACACACAAACCAGGGTGCTCATTAGCGAATGGTAATCAGTGGTCGAGAGGTTGGGCACTCACCTCACAAAACGCCACATGTCAATTTGTCCCCCTCCATTCATGAGCCCTCTCTCATTTTTAGCCTGCTCCCTCATGTTCCCTTGTTGAGGAGAATTGGATGGAGCGCCATGGGGGGAAACACTCGAAGGGAAATGTAAACACAGGCCCAGAGTGGGGACTCCTGCTTCGTCAACAAGGGGGGGTACCACACTCCTCAGCTGTGGCTCTTTAGCTTCTTCTCATCTGTCTCCGTCCTCACACAACTCATTTCACCTCAGTTCCTTCTATCACCTGATTTTTTCATATACTTTATGTCCATGTTCAGTCTGTCAGTGTGATGCAAGTTTATTTATGAGTTGAACATTTTTGTTTATCGTAGTTTAAGAAGTGAAGCTATCAATGCCCGAAACACCAGTTTTTCTGTTGGCCAGCAGAGAGAGACAGCACCGGTTGCAAAAACTGGGCTGTTTGCAAGGAAGACTATTATCAGCTTCTACTTTTATTTCTGTAATTCAGTAAACGATGACCCGTGAGGCATGAAGATGGATGATGGATGAAGCGAGGTAGGATTTTGGCGAGGGCTACCTTGTGAATGCAGCGACCTGCCAATCAGCAAAGAGGTGTAGCAATGTGTTCCCGCTCTCACAATCTAATACAGCTCCAGAAAAAATCAAGAGGGTACTCCAAATGTTTTCTTGTGTCAGCATTTCTATCTGTATGGAAGAAATTCTATTTAAAATCTGTCAAATTTCCACACAGGTACACAAAATTTTTCCTACTTAAGAACTGATTAAAAGATCACCTGAGGAAACATCATTCAAAGCTGAGCTGCTTGACTTTTTGCATCAAAAATGTTGTAATGCCACCCAACAGAAACAAGAAAGACCAGAAGGTATGAAAGCTGTAAATGGAATTTTGGGTTATAGCGCCAATTTCTAAACTTCTGTTACATACCAAAAACTATGGTGGCCGGTGTTTGTCAGATTTATAAGTCAAATTATAATTCCCACAAAGCTATATGTACCATACCTGTAGTTAAAAAAGAAACCAAAATATCGTTTGTGTCATTCTATTTGCATTCGTGCTGTGGCTTTTGCAAATCATCTGACACCAACCAGCCACTGTAAAAAACAAGCAGATTTATTTTACCCAACAGAAACTGAGAAACTGAAAAAAATTGTAGTGATGTTTCATTTATTTTTTTTTCCAGATTGGTTTGATTTTCCAAGTTGTGTGAATTTTGGCGCCCCCTAGGAACAGACAGTCCATCTGGTCTTTTCCTCTAAATGTTATGAAAGGATTTTCACTGAATCTCTTCCTGTTTTCTTTCAACAATCGCTTATTGTGCACTGAAATATGTGCAACACTGCTCAGTACACAGCATATGTTATTAACTTTGTGTCACTTACCTCGTAGCTGCAGTGTCAGGCATTCAAAAGTTATTGTTTAGAAATGATCTATGTCGTAACTAAAGGGTTTGTTTGTGATTCCTGCTCATGTGGCAGCATAAATATTAAATCCAGTCTTTTTCATAAACAACTAAAAATTCCTCAGGAAATTACAAGCAACAGTTTGGAATATGAGAAATTCACTTTTTGAGATGTGAGGAAAGACGTTTGCACATTTCTAGTTGTTTATTTCTGAAAACATCGATTAAAAAGCTGTTTGAAAAGAAATCTTGAAGAGACACGCAAACATTTTGCAGAGTTAAATTACAACAGGTTTCTTCTTTGATGTGAATGAACGGAAGAAATGAAGACGGGCAGGTTTGATTCTTCTCATTCTTCGTGTGGTTTCTGGTTTGCCAGAGAAGAACCTGCAGTGTGATCTAGGAGAGGACAGGTTTGCTGTGGCATCGTGTACAGTCATGCCCTCAAGCTGTACAGGTGCGTGTAACACCCCCTTATTGTATTCTTTACTCACAATACGACAAAACACTGCTCCCAGCATGCTCCGCTGGGCAGGAGGAGAATATCTCATGCACCAAACCCAATTTCATCTGAACAGAGATTGGGGTAAGGCCAGCTCACGCTCACATTCAAAATTTAAATCAGATCTTCTCTCAGTCGAGTGGAATCAATGCGACCCTCCATCTTACTTTGAAATGAGATATAGTCGTCCTCATGGATTATAGGTGGCTCATCATGGGATGACACCGCTTGTGGATATCTCTAGAGATCCATCTCCATCTGATCCTTCTGATCTCCATCTACCTACCAGTCCTCCACTCAATCCTTCTCCCCCTACATTCAGCCCCTCTGGATGGGATCTAGGGAGATAATCCATTCTTTAATCAGAGGTATTGTTTCAAATTTAGCCTCAGAGCCTGTTCACAAATTCTCAACAAAGCATTCACTCTTGAAATAAAAAAAGAAACTACGTGTGTTGCAGCCACCAGAGTTAGAATCAGTGGAGAAGGGCTTAAAGTATATCTTTAAAAAAAGAAGTCACATTAATAGAAGTGGAGCACAAAAGTGATGTGTTTAGCCCCCCCACCTTTTGCACCTCCATTCTTTTCCTCATCATTGCAGCTCCAATAAGATTTAATTGGAGTAGAAATAGAAGTAGTGTAACATGACAGGAACTTCTCAAGCTTCGCTATTTAGATTCTTTATCACTGTATACTGTCCTTTAACCAATTATCACCAATATGCTGCTCTGCAACCCCCCACCGACCTCCTCCCTCATGATTCAAGCAGGCCTCATGCAGCTTCAGAGAGACAGCTATGGGTCGATAAATACAACTTGTAATCCAGTGGGGTGCAAATTGAGTTTCGTTTGGAGAGCTTAGTTTTTAGTCTTAGCGCTCTCTTTTTGAATTACTTGTATACCATTCTGTATTTAAAAGGAAATTATGTCATCTCTGTGCAGCGAGACACCTTAGGCTTTGTCTGTGACAGCGTTTCTGTGTCTGCTTTATTTGCACATAGCCAGGAAATGTCACCTTGCAAAGAAAATTCACAGCTCAAGCTGTGTGTGTTTGCCACATAACAGAAAATGACTGGGCTTCCAAAGAAGCAGATAAAAAGATGAGAAGTTACATCTGCATCAACAGATTACACTTTCACAGTCAAACAAATAGACGTCAGACATTTAAAGCTTGTTTGCATGAAATTAGAAATAACTCTGCTCTAATGAAGGAGGGAGGGTAATTCACAAATAAAATAATATCAGAGCTTTTTTATTTTTTTAAAAGCACAACTGCTGCATTAGTACACTTCCTGTAAGAATCCCTCCTTGGCACGCTTATTTGGCACGGCTTGCCCGTGGACCAGCTTGTTGTCTGGGCCATTGTTAGCCCAGGAGGCTGGCCTGAGCCCTGAGGGCTTGGTCAGCATTTAGGGTGATTTGAAGGGTGGTGCAGGGAGGGAGAGGGGGGCCAAAGGGATGGGTGCAGGCCAAGGCTGGGCAGGGCTCGATGCCAGGGTCTCAGTGGGACGCCCTTCTTTCTGGGAGCCTGCTCGGCACCCTCCTGGGGCCCCAGCAGGGTGCAGGGATACATGGTCAGTGCAAGACAGGTCCATCTGCCCCACTACCTCCGCCCTGCTCATGCCAGCACCCTCCTATCACCTGCTCCATCGGCACCTTATGGAAATGAGCTACTGCTGCCTGACCTAGCTGACATGCATGGCTCACCTTCAGCATATGCCACCGTGGCTTCTGTGTTTTCTGCATATATAGATGATCAAAGCAAATGTCTTAAATTTCCTCTTTTACTTCAGGGCATGAGGACAAAACTAAATTGGAGCAACTAACCCAAGAAAATTCTCCTAATATTGTCAAGCAGCAGAAAAACAGGGTTCATGGGACATGTATGACGAACAGATATGTCTCCTATGTGGTTAACTGTCAGAGTCTCAGTTTCCCTTCCAACCTTTTGTTCATCTTCTTTAAAGTGTTGCTTACACATGAGAGGTCAAAAGTTGATCATCAAAGACACTGCCCCCATGTGCAATTTCACTGTGTACCTCCTGTAATTTGCTGCAAGAGAACATCAACATCACAAGCACACGAAAATGTGGAGTTGAATTCTAAAAATAAGACGTCCTGTTGTCGAAAAAGCTAACACCTTCTTCAAAAAACTCTGGTGTGAAAAAAAAAAGTGTGGTACGTTCAACGACTAGAAAAGTTCAGAGTTGTAAGACAGCAGCAGCAGTTTGTTTGAGGATAGAAATACAGAGAGTTCAACTCATGGGCTGACTTCCTGAAAGAGAGATACCATTATTTAGTTTAATATTTGATCGGCTCCTGAAGCTATGATGGCTTCAAAAAAGAAGAAGTCGTCCTCATGTACCATCTGTTAAAGCCAGTAGCATTGGGTTCCAAATATGTATATTTATCAATCTGACATCTATGGGCATTTCCCTTTCTGGGAGGTGTATTTGTGACTTTGTTTAATAATACTTTCTGTCCGTCTTGAGGTGTTAAGCAAAGCTGGACTGAAAAGGAGAACTTCACAGTCGTGTAGAGGTGCTTTTACTACCGTGCAAAAGTATCGCTGTTCGGGTTTTATTTTCATATACAACTGTTAGTGATCAAAGATAATAATCTGCTTCACGGAACTTTTGCACTTCTTGATCCTCTGTTCCTGGAAAAATGTCATTGAAAAGTTTAACTTGATAACTTTTCATTTGGCATTTAGTTTATTTCTTCTTTGGCAAACACATTTTTTTCTTTTGGGTCAGCTGCAGGCGCAGTACTGAGGGGAGCACAACTAACAAATGCACCTGCTGACATTTCCTAATGTTAGAAGTAAACTATTGTGAAACAAATACTGTAGAGGGCACAATACCATCTATGTATTTTAGGATATTTAAGGTAAGTGTTAAACTCAGCTTACAAAAACGCTGTTTTAATGGCATGGCTGTCAAAACCAAGGTCAACTCACACAGAGGCCGCTGCTGAAAGAAAGTAATGTGTATGACGGGAGGAATTAGCACTTTTATACTCTTATCTATCTGTCAGTTGTATCCAGCAGGTCTTCTAGATTTCAGAAGTTAAACATACAAAGACTGTGGATGATAAGTACATCAATCTTAAACTATTCAAATGATCAAAAATACAAATGTCATCAGCAAAAATTGAACGACAAAACTATACAATTCATGGGCATAGCCTCAGTGATGTCATCTAAGGGTATCTAAGGCGGTGTTTTGAAGGGAAGTGTCAATAAATGCCATGTTGGACTCAACTTGACTTTCAACCTAGGAACAGGCACACTGGGGGTTTTGGGGTGGGCCCTTAGTCTCCTTGCTTATAGCTACAGTGTGTTCATCAGCTGTGCTTTTAACCATACAAAAGACATAACTTAACTTTTAACTTAATGAGTTAAAAACTACCTCTGGTTGATTACATGAATGAATATGATGCAGTTTCTGGAACTTTTGGGGATGTCTCTCAAGTGGGCACTCAAGGAATTGCAGTCTTTTGAACTTTCACCATGGCTTCTTTTCAATTTTTTTCTTAAGTAAAATCATGATTTTTAAAAATAGTTATAATTGATCCCTTTAGATTCTTGCACAAGGACGTGTTTGGCTTTTATACTTTTCATCACTCCATGCAGCGTCAGTTGGTTTCCATTCCCAAACTGCAGGGGGCGGTGTATCGCTAACATACGTCTACCAGAGCACTAAACTAGAGAAGAAGAAGTTTGTTTACACCGTTGACAACATTATTTTTCTGGCCGTTCCTCTTCTCTGCCCAATTTGACCACAAGGAATTGTCATCACACACTTATCCCAGTGACATCTGTGTGACGAGTCAAATAAATGCCTGTGTTTCTGCACTTTTTAACAATTGGAGTTTGTTGTCCACGCATTTCTGTCTGACAAATTTTCAGAGTTGCGTGATGTGGAAATTTTCTGTGTGGAAGGGACCGCCAAAGGGGGCAAAGCTGCTAAAATGTCATTTTGCCGCATGCAGCCACACAAGTGAACCCACTTCAATTGTTGGTTAATTTGTCTTGCTTTTAATAACTTCTTCCTCGTGTCTCTTCATCTTTCTCCCCCTGGCACCGCTACGGTCAGTAACAGCTGGCATCAGCTATTGAGGATGTACTCACTTTGCAGATAAGTGGTGTGGTCTGCTATAACAAATGTCATACTTATTTGTACACTCCAAATATAAGGTGCTCCCACTTTTTAGGATGTATTATGACATTTAAAAAAACTTGTTCAGTTTCGCAGGTAAGGATGTTTTCTGTGTTTTCTTGACAGCTGTAGTCATAACTTTCATAAAATACCATCTCCCACTGATCTAATCATAGAAATTTCCCACCCTCCACTTTAGAAATAAAGAGATTCCATCTATTTAGTGAAGAACTCATTCAAAATACAAACAAAATGAGGTGGTTCTCCTCCTCCTCTACATACAGGAGAGGCGGTCGGTCCTTTGTGCTGCTGTGGCTACCACCATGCTGAATGCAGTGAATAGGGAACAGTCGTGCCCTCTGTGCAGCCCCAGCTGTCTTTGACTGATAGGATGGAGGAGGAGGAGGAGGGGGCAGCGAGGTGTAAGGAAGTTCACGAGGATTTTCAACACAACTGAACAGACTGTCCTGTTAGTCATCCCGACTAACCAAACCAACCAGCCAGGCAGTGGGCTGCTGCGCTAACACCCAGCTCAAGCTAATTAATGCAGCCAAATGAGATCAGCGGCAGAGGCCCAGGCCAGGGGCAAACCGCTAAATAGCTTCCATCAGTACGGGTCGGTGCAGTGTAATTACCACCAGGCCACCCCACAATGCCGCCTTTATGTCCCACTGAAAGTGATTTCATGTCCCTCGTTCCCCCATTAGCAGCATGTTTTTTAAATGTGATGAGAGAAGTCTGTCAATGCTTATTGTGCCTGTTTGTGTGAGAGAGTGCCAGTTTGCTTTGAACATAAAGGACAGTGCAATGAAAGTTTTGAAGGAGGCACATGTTCATCGGGGTGGTATGAGACTGAAGCCGCAGCCCACCAACATTAACAATAAGCCTGATGGATGTTAAATGAAGACAAAATGAAATTATGCATCATAAGGGACCACTTTATATAGCTTACAGAATAAAGAAACTAACTTGAGTAAGACCCTCAAGACTTATTTTCTTAATGTTTTTTTGTAATTCACCAGATCTTCATCTCTTTGAAGTTTTTTCTTGAGTTATCTCAGAGTGTAACAAAATATAAATATGATGGATAATCATGATATTAAACCTTTTTATCGATTATGAATGCGCTCCGCCCCCCAATATTACTAAGATTTGAGGGTTGTATTGATAGATAGCAAAATTTGATGTGCTAAAAAATGACATTGTAGCATGTAAAACTGTAAAGATATGCTCTGGCAGACTAAGTATGGAAGGCCATAAAGGGTTAAAAAGGTGTAGGGCAGGGAGTGTCTGGCCATCTGGCATGCCTACGTTACCTGTAAGGATCTTCAGAGATGGAGAGGAAATGCGTAAGAGTGACAGTGAAAAGACGTTTGCTACAATAGGGCCTTCATTAGGCTAATAGTGGTGGTGGTTACCATTCAGTCTTTGAGTGGGCTAAAGTAACCCAGTCCTTAGGAGAATCTGATAAAATTATAGCACAACACTGAAATAATTTCAGGCAACAATCTACGGTCAAGTCTGTTTTGTAAACACAGGTGAGGTACCTAATAATGTCCTTGCCAGAATAAAGGTACATGGATTTGAAGAGTTGCACAGTTGGTATACACATTAAAGAGTAGTAACATCAGCCCCTGAACCTGTAGTATGATAGCTTGTGTAAAATCAACTCAATGAAAATCTTTATTTAAACTCTCGAGATCAAAAATGCATGTAATGTGTAGCGTGGGGCAAAGTTTAGCTTAATCTGCATCATGGAGGAGACAAAGGATGCTTGATTATTGGTTTAGGCCAAGGCCAAACTGCTGAATAGCTTCCTTCAGTACAGGTTGGTGGGGTATAATTGCCATGCCACGATAGATTGTTAAAATTTTGTGAACCATACCTTTTAATCTTCTCTTGTTTTTGCAAATTGCAAATTTTTTTAAGGTCATGAAATCCTTATTGGACTTATTATCACTCACCTGACAAAGATCAGAGCTGTTACTCACACCCACTGAAGTGTGCACAGACATTAAGGTGAAGATGACATATATAGTTCTTATTTTTAATTTACAGTTAATTCTTCCTGAACTATATAGATAAAATAACTTTGAATGATTAATCAAAAGTAGCATGCTAAACTCTGCAGTAGATCGAAAGTAATAAGCCGCTCAGTTCCTTGTGTCTCCCTTTTTTCCTCATCCATATGCTGCGTCTGTCCTCCATCATAATCCCTCCTTTCAAGTCAGCATGAATGTAGACACCAACAACCGTTTGGTGTCTAATGTAGCAGAAGCATCTCGCTGGCCGCCGCTATAGTGCCACCCCGACACTGTCAAAGGTGCCACGTTTAGCCCCAGGCACTACTACTCAATCACTGCCTGGTTCACAGGGGCCAGCACACCAGCAGGGCCCACTAATGCTTTACCAATCCACTCTACCTCTGCTCCTCCGCTCCTATGCGGGCCCCCCTCTTCCTTGACAGGTTCTTGTGGATGCAGTTTGTCCTACAGCACTGAGAGAGGAGAGGCGGGCTGTGTTTAGCTGGGTCCCCAAGCAGCTCAGGATTGAGGGTCCTGGGGTTGAAACCTGTGACAGGGCATGTGTGGTAATGGGCTGCTATGTCCCAGACCTGTGACTATGACACCCTGCGGGGTGCACTGACATATGCCTTGGCAAGAGACATCCTCATGTTTTCATTAAATGTAGATGCATTACCATAGATTTATGTTTATACTTGGATGAGATACCTATAAGATTGTTGTTGTTTCTTACAAACATAGACAGTTTTGGGAGCTAACATAAAATTGCGGTAGTACTCTAAAATGAATGAGAGAAGTGGAATGAGGTCAGTTTGGTCTTTCAATTCAAACAGTAATATTAGAGAAAACAAGGGATGGGATAACTTGTAAAAAGAAAACCCTGTTATCTCAGGAGAATACTACAGACAAATAAAAGTACAAAAAGATGACAGACAAGAGATGAGAGAAAAGCGGTAAAAGCAATAGCCAAGCCGTATAGATCAGATCCAGCATTCACAGGTCCAGATGGATAGGAGGTGAGAATCCAGGGTCAGGCTCCGACACGACTCCCTGACTCCTAATTTGGAGATTCTCATTTTCAGCTGCCGAACCGATGGCAAGAAATCGTACCTGTGAGAAGCCTTCAGGCAGAACAGGGAGAGGTGTGGAAGAATCTGTTTCTGTCTGAGAGGATGCTGCTCAGCTACTTGTCTTTGTTCCAGCTGGGTTTCAGCGCAATCACACTGGAGAGATGTAGGTACAGTGTGTGCACAAACTTGAAGCTGAAGCAGTGGAAATTTAAAACTTGAACAAAGTGTTTAAACCCAGAAGATGTAAAATCCCACTTGATGACTCAATTACATCTCTTCTTATACCATGCCTGTTTGCATGGTGCATGATGTAAGAAAAGAAAAAATTCACGCTGGCTGAAACACAAGATAATTTTTTGATCTGACTTGATTTTAAACTGATGTATGTAACAGATCACATATGCATGTCTGCCCTTCTTATTGGTTACTGTGAATATTCAGGCAATCAACACGGAACTGAAGATACCATACATGTTTAGTATTTACAATCCCATGTTTAGAGGCCCATGTAATCTGAATTTTTATCATATTTTTGATCTTTGATTTTTGATGATGCAAGCAGCAGACTAGCAGTGTTTCCGTTCACTCTTTCTTTTTGTTATCATTTGCTGTTTTTATTAAAAGGTACTGTGAAGACTTGAAAAAGTCTGATCTGATCTTGAAAAAATGTTGATGTCTAAATATATGCCTGATCATTACCCCCAATTTAAAACAAGATTATAGGTGCTAAAAAAGCTTCCCAATCAGGTCAGACTGGAGCGCATTGATTTACTGCATATCAAAGTCTCTATGACAACACCACACCGACTGACAAAGCTTTGCACCGAAAAGATAAATCCGTGTTTTTTTCTTCTGAAAACGATTTCTGTGATTTGTTCAGTTATAATAGTGGGCCTTGGAGCTTGGCTGTCTGACAGAAAAAGGAAAGAAGAGCAAAGAAGGCTAAACAGGAGAATTACAAAGCATGGGCTTCAGGCTAAAACACAAGCTAAAGGGTAAAACAGGCTAACCTGTTTGTGGTAATGTTCATTAGAACCCACATGCAGCAGAATGACATCATATTAGCTCTGCCTGGTAGATGAGCACTGGTAGGACATAATCAGGATTCACTGACGTTATGTGGCACCAACACATCTCAGGGCACTGGGTTGTGAGTAGCACTAAAGGTAGCCAGCAACTAAATTACTGTACCAAGTTTGCTCATTAAAACAACAGCGTTATGTAACTGTTGATAAATACATGACCTCATTATGTGGTATCCTGTAAAAGGTTATCCACAACAAACAAATAGAAGATCCGAGTAACCTTCAATTACTCTTTCAAAACAAATACACGAGACACGACAATTTGTGCGAGTCTTTTGGTCAAAGGACGTCAGCCCATGTTTTTGTGTTTTCTCTCTCATTAGGAGAGAGTGAGATCTCCCATTTTACATTCTCTCTCTACAAATCAGCAACTGCGTTTTGCGTTCTCAGCACTGCCTTGGCCTGACTGTAGACAGAGTGATTGTAATTTACTCCAACTCTGCAGCCTTAAATAAAAACAGAGTCAGAAGAAAGGCAGTACACTCATCCTTTCATCATCAAACTGAGTCGTTGCTGGATTTGTCGCATCCACAATTTAGCATGGCACAAATCTCCCCATCATGATTTGTAGCTTCACGCCCCCTTAACACATGGAACTCCACCTCCTCTTCCTGACACACTCGCACAGCCGGGGCTGAATGTCCCGAGCTGTGACACTGCCGTCTCATGGCTATGAGGTCAACTTGTTACGGAAACGAGTGTGACCTTTCTCTGTCATGGTCACAACAGGCGTGTTTTGAGACTATCTGAAGTGCTGTTTTCACATCTGCATCATCACATCACACATACTCACATATGTGCAAACTGAGTTGTAGCTTTTTATTTACAATGTTTGGGTAAATAAGAGTCTAAGATCTAACTTGTCTATATTAAGCATTCAAGATCCAGAGTCATTCTGCAGGTGCCTCAAAGTGTAAAATTTACCCTAATTTATACTGAAGACTTGTCCCATTCTGTCGTTATTGTTTCTAATCATCAGGTCAGTCTGATTGTCCCAGCAGGTGTCGGGGGACTTGGTTTGTCTTCCCTTTTGAGGAGGCCTCCCTCTCTGTTAGCCTTTCGCTCTGCACGCTAGCAGAGTTCACTGAAGCAAGGAGACGACATCCTTCCCTCTCCGCAGAGAGCGCCGTGTGCTCCATCTCTCCAGAACCAAGGAGACATGCAGTCCATGCACACACAGACGTACACTAGTGGGTCCCTTGCCACACACTCTCTGACCCTCAACCCTGAGTCCTGCTTCATGTACTCCCTGCTCCCTCAACCTTCTCCTCCTCATGGCCTCTGAGGATAGGATTGTATTGAGCGGGAGCTTGAAACCATGCTTGTATTGTCAGAGGACTTGACGGCACTTACCTCCACTTGAACATTTAGTGCTGTCTTGCTGGGCCCGGACAGAGAATTGCACTATAGGGTCACTGATGAATTGCTATTTCTGGACAGGAGATAAACACACTGCTTTGTAGAGATTATCTTTCCAATCTGGGTTAGAAGGGTCGTGATTTTTATCCTCTGTTTGTTAAGTCCATGTCACACTTCAGTGGTTAAGTGGTTTAGTGAATAAAAAAATAATCACTTATTCCTGAATGATGACCTATCAACCTGAAATGTTCATCAGTATCATTTTTGTTTCTTATGTATTATTTTTATGCTGGAAACACTTCAATCAATATTTTTTTTCCCAGTTTTAGATACTCAATTCTGATTAGTCAGAACACCTTAAGAAAATGTATCTTACATTTATTAATCACCAAGAGCAGAAAGTTTTGCTGGGGACAGCCTGGTCAGAGCTGACATTTCTAATCAATCTACAGAAAGAGGTCCAGCTCATTTAATTTTTGGCTGATGACAATGTGGTAAAAAGGCGCATTAGCGTTATGGCACAATTTTCTAAGTCAACAAAAGTAGAGTTAAATAAATAGCATTCGTTCCCATAAAAAAAATATACAAATAAATATTTTTATTTTTTATTTTTTCTTCATTTTTGACACCTTGACATTAAACTTGAGCATTTATGCTATAGATGTGGCTAACAATTAGATTCTGTTTGTGGTTGTAATATAAAAACCTTTCTCAATCACATGCATCTGATTTAAGAGTTGAGAAAGTAGAATTGAGATTGCTATGAAAGATACATTTATTTTGACAATACATAAGTTGATTTTCCTTTGGAAACCACAACCATTGGGCAACCCCTGAAATTATCTTGGGACTCTCGTTGTAGTCAGAACCCAAAGATTGAGATCATTCCAAATACTACAGCAGGAGTAATACCCCTTCATTTTATTTAGGGTCTTGTTCACCCTATATGTACTCTAGTTCTTATCGAGCACCCACTATATATTTTCTCTCAAAGAATACCCTCCATTAAGGGAAGGAATATTTTCATTTAATTATTTTTTTGAATTTAAAAAAAAGATACATAATCATTTATCACTGACACAAAAATGCCTCATGAATATGAAATCCTGGAACAAATTTTAAAGATAACCATACAGAGTTGATTTTATGTTTGTGGTAAGTTGCGGTATCAGCAGAAGTTTATCTTCTTGTTATAGTTATATCTCCAAAACACGTGTCCTGAGAGCTGTAACCTATGAGGGCTCTAGAGTGTGTGAGACGCCCAAAACAGCTGTCACTGTGCATGTGTGTTCTTATGCATGTGTGTGTGCACGTGTGTGAGTGTGTGTGCACATGTGGGTGTCAGTGCATTTTAATTATAAAGTGTTGACTTTGCCCTCTAAGGCTCACCTGTGGGGATTCCCAATGGTGTGTTATTTTGGACTTGTGTTCATGTATGTGTGCGTTTGTGCACATACATGTATATGTGTGTGTTTGTGTGTCACTTTGGGAGTCACATATCTATGCACCACAGAGCAACACCTGCCAGAGGCTGTGGCTGTTTATGACAGAGGCTGTGTGAGCCAGGGAGGACACGGAGGAGCATCGCCAGCATGCGTGCACACACACACTCACACTCACGCACACGAACACGCACACACACACACACACACACACATACACACAAGGAAAAATAAGGTTTTAAAAAAATGTTGTCATTCCTATTGCAGTAATTCAGCCGCACAAATACAGGATTCACACAAGCAAACACTTCTAAATGGCCAGAAGTCACACCTACACTGCTACAGCAAAAACCCTCCTCTTTAAACACACACACACACACACACACACACACACACACACACACATGCAGGAGTAAATGTAATAACCACAGGGCCAGTGTGATCTGTGTCTCTCTCCCTAGGTCTTGCTGGCTGTGCAGGTCCCCAGCAGCTCCTATATTACAGCAGAGGCAGGGGAGCCTGGCAGAGGCTGCGGCCTACAAAGTTCAATATAAATGAACAGTGGGATCTCCCAGGGACCTGGCAGGAAAAAGCTTAGCAAAGTTAAAGCCTCACCAGCCCTTCCTGGCTTCCCATGCCAATGGAACAACACACATGTACAGCACATATGGGCAAACAAACCTGCACATGTGCGCACACCGTTGTACACACACACTGACAGCACACCTTTTACAGAAAGGAAAAAATGGGGGGGCTATGCATTTCTTTAAACTATCTTTAAAAGGTAACACTTCACAAACCAATCTCAATAATCAAAACAGAAGAACAGAAATCTAAAATACGTACCCAACAGACAACCATATGTGATGAATGTGTACACGACCAGAGTTCCTGAAACTGTACTTACTATTACCTGCATATCAAAGGTGCTAGAAACTCATCATTTGAAGTGGTTAAATGCTGCTCACAAAACTTAAGTGTTCAATCAGAAACCAAACATATTCTATTGTAAGCAGATTGAAAAAAAAAATCTGTGTTTAAAGTGTAGCAGTGAATGGTTGTTTTAACTAGCAAAGAAAAAAAGAAACT
Source organism: Thalassoma bifasciatum (assembly GCA_008086565.1). Taxonomy (NCBI): domain Eukaryota; kingdom Metazoa; phylum Chordata; class Actinopteri; order Labriformes; family Labridae; genus Thalassoma; species Thalassoma bifasciatum. The sequence goes on from RPOG01001337.1 coordinate 83,080, forward strand.
GATCAATTTTTATTTGCATGCTTTTTAAAAGAAAAACTTTTTGAATAATATTTCTCTGTATTTTTACAATAATGGATAAATTATGTTATTTTCAATATTATCAAATATTGACTATGCACGCAATTTCAGGCAATTTATGGGAAACCGCTTTTTTTTTTTTTTTTAAATTCAAACTGAGTACATGTACAAGTACAGCTCAGCAGAGCTAAGTTTGTTGGTCAAATTTGCCAAATTTTCTCCGCCAATGCCAAACACCTGTTTCTGCCATTGGCTCTTGTTTAGTGGATTGGTGATTTAATTCTGAAGAAATGGGTTGGCAATTTTACAGTTTCTTTATAAATATATGTAAGTATAAATTGAAAAGAATATAAATCAAAATCTTTTTTCAATCCTTTTTTTTTTAAGCAAAGGATGCAATTTATGTAACGCTGTTTTTAGAATGAAGAGTAGAGCCATGTTCATTGGAAAATATGGATTTTGTTTATCCTTTCACAATGAAAACCCAAACTGCCTCAATGTTAAAAGTCAAACTGTAGAAAGAATCATTCGCTTTGTAAAGAAAGAGAAAAAAAAGAATTGCTCCCTGGTTTTCTTTTTGTCTCCTCCTCCAGTTCTCTCCATGCCTCTCATCCTCCTCTCTGTCCTCTTTGCAGGGTTGCTCTCCTCTTCAGATGGCTGTGGATGCAATAATGACCCAACAGATGGGTTTATTAGAGGGCGGTTAAGGCAGCCAGCGGGTGGTTTGTTCAGGGGGAACTGTGAGCCGCAGCGCCAGGAGCCCTGGGTGAAAAGGAGACTGACAGGAAGCGAGTGACTCTGCCTCTCTCTTTGATTGTTGATCCAATAGCCAGAATCTTTCCTTCGTAATGATCTTAGCCCCGACGACTGTGTGTGTCTGTCTACATGTGTGTGTTCCTGTGTCACACCCACACATATGTGCGCTCCTGCTTATGTAATGCGTCCAGGCTTTGCATTTGTACATTTCGGTACATATGCCTCCATCTGAAGCATGTGCGCTGCTTTTGACATGCTAATGAGGCCGCGCTGGCTTTGTTAGCTACCTGCGTGTCAATGCCTGTTTAAGATGTCATCTGTCTCTTTCTGTCTCTCCATTCAGTGGGGCGGGAGGCGAGCTTTGTGTCTCCAGCCCCAGGTGTCAAAAGAGGTTTCTCAAACCCTCGTTAGTGTCCTAGTGAGTGTGTGTGTGTGTGTGTGTGTGTGTGTGTGTGTGTGTGTGTGCCCTGTTGGAGCATGCCTCTGTAAATCACAGGACAATATGGACCACATCAGATCATACAGGGACCTTATTATCCTCTCTCAACTTCTTGGCCTCTTTAACACTTGTTAGCTCAATAGACTTAATTTTACATCTAAAGGCAGAAAAATAGGATGTTAACTCAGCATATGGATGAGGTCCTGATGTCATAGGGGAGGAAATAAGTAAAATATTGTCTAACAAATAAAGAGAAGACCAGAAGTAAGTTTCTTATTATTGACTGCAAAGCAAGAGTGGAGTTTTGATTCCGGAAAAAAAGGCCTGAAACATAAATAAATAAATAAATAAATAAAAGTAACTTTTTATGTAGCTAGGGAACATTCAGTCAATTAAACAATGAAAGTAAAAAAAAACTCCAGACATTTAAAGTCTGTGATAAGTGTCACTGTGTGTCACATTTGTCAAAATTCAAGCCTGTTACAAACTCCATTTGTGCTTATTTTGCAATCTTTTAGAGCTATTTAGTGAGACCTGTATTTTCAAAACAGAACCACAGTGAAACCTTGTTCTTCAAACAGCAACTTTCTATCCTCATGTGATGGCCTTTTCTGACCCTGGTAGATCAGCAAAGACAGAACAGATGCTTTAAACACATGATACAGTCTTATTTCCATCTCTGAACTTCTACATGCATGAATTCAGAGAGGGAACACCTATATAGTATTGTGTTTTGACTAAGGACACGGTCAAACTGGCCAATCATGCCGTGGTAAGGCACAGTTCACTTCTGCGCACCTCTGTGCTTCAGCGCGATTCAGAGAGGTGTGCTTTGGCACCATTCACTTCATGCAGGAGCATGCAGGAGCAGCATGTACCTAAAATATCCATGACATATGACCAGGACCACTCCTCTCACCAATCATTTTTATCAATAGCAGGCATGTTATAGGGCTAAGTTTGTCATAAACATGGCCACAGTTGTAACAATGTTCTCTGTGTTCTCCATTGTGCTGACTCTGATGAGACCACGTCTTGTATACAGATGCTTCAAACACAGTGCATATGAAAAAAATCTGCTTTTACATGGAAATGTATGTACAGGGTATTCTTTTTTGTTTTTTATTGTTGAATTTTAAGTATTTGAAAATGCCCTCAGCAAAATCTTGTACCCATATTTACCCACACTTCACTGCAGTAATGTTGGAGATCTTTGCAAGATTACTCAAGAAGAAGAATGCGCTTTTCCATCTTATTATTTTTGCCAGGCCACAAACCTGTAAAACCTGAATATTGTGACCTTTAAAACCCTCATCGTTTGACTCTTGTAATAAGTATCTTTAATGAGTTGATTTGACAGGCTTTGAAATTCAAATACAGCAAGAATTAAAATGTTTTTGTCGTATGAAAACGTATAATCATCATTACACCATCACTACTCCTTTTAGGGGATTTTGGGATTGCTCCCCCACGCTCCACTGACACACACACGAATGGCCTCAGAGGATCTGATGCTGCTGTGAGACCACTCATCTGAGGAGTATGAGGCTCACGACACCTGGAGGGAGAAATCTAATGCTTGTTAGGGCCTGGTGGAGGACCCTTCACGGTCTCTCACCTCTGAAACCTCAGCAGAGGACCCCCCCCTTCAAAAACCCACCCGGATGCTGGTGATCCCCCCCTCCCCTCACTTCTTCTCTCCTCCTTTTCAAAGGTCAGCCAATCCTGCCGATCACCCCACTTCCCCCTCAACTAAAACCAGAGATCCAAAAAGAATGATATGAACACTGAGCTTTCATCCCTTCTCCTCCCTGGGGATGAATCTCTCACCTTTTGTTGTCTCACTCCAGCAATGTATACATCACCTTGTCTCCCCTCATCACTTATGGATACCATGTCCTGATGTAACATGAAAATCTGAGGAACTGAGTGGTGGGTGGAGCGGGCGCCACATTGACAGAAGCTGCAGTCCTCATCCTGACATTATTTGGTACATGTCGTGTCACTCTCTTCCCACATTCACTGTCTCTCTCCAGCTGTCCCATCAAAATAAAACCCTCTGAAATAAAAGATTTAATCTTCACAATGTGCTCCTTCTTCATCATCAAGAAAACATCACAGAATACACAAGCTGAAAGGTTGAAACAGTATTACAAATTAAGCCCCCAAGTTTAGCTTTGTGATCCTGAAAGGTGGTGTACTTCGATTTAAACTGCTTTGCTTCCTTACATTAAAAAATGCATCAAGTATTGACGTCACAGAAAAATGTAGAGAATGGCAGAAATTTAAAGCACAAAAGGTAGAAAAGTATGGTTTAACAAAGAAATGATGGACAGTTTGTGAGGGTTTCAATGACCCTGCATCACACTGTCAACACTCAACACTGTCAATTCTTCTACCAAAAAATTCTTAAAATGTACATTTGGGTCTTGAATGGCTGAGATCAACGTTCTCTCATCAGTGAAATGCACATGAGTTTAGGCAACAGAAATGTCCTCAAACTCTATTCATTCAGACAAGTTCGCTTCCAGTTCAATAAAAACATGTAAGCAGTATGAAGTTGGAGAAGGTAGAAGCTGCACTCCACTGTGGACTGCTGTTCTACTGAATTCTGATCTCAATCACAAGAGTTTCTGAGCAACCAGTGTTTTGGAGTTCAGTGCTAACCATGCTAACCTCATACTCAGCAGTTAAGAAAATTCATGCCATTAAAGGCACAGTTCAACTGACTGACAGGCGGTCGCCCTATGGCTGTTGGTGTGGAGGCTCAAAGCCTTATTTCCAGTATGACTCCAGCCAATGATCTGCTTTAAAACTCTGTTTCTGAAATGGACGAGAGGCTACATCCATTTATTGTACAGTCTTTGGTAATTGTGAGCTGTCAGTCATCAGTGATCATGGTCAAAATCTGGAACACCAGTGGTGGCCTAAATATGTTTTTTTTGTTTCCAACCTCAGTCAACCAGGTTTCATTATCAATAAGTATCACCAATAATACACTTAGTGAATCTGCTGTCAGGCTTTGTTGGTCAGCCAACACTGACTGTGTGTTCAGTCTGGCAAGTTAAAGTTCCCATGCTTCCCACTCCATTTATAAGTCTATCTTCATTCATGTTGTGCAGTGAAACCTCAAATCTGCTGACCCCTAGCGTGTCTCCACTCATAATGTCAGTTTGTTGTCATAATCAGGCTAAATACAAGTTTATCTTGACATGGCTTGTTTTGTTAGATAGATTCTAGGCACAACTTTCTATCCTGCTCTTTCGTCCCTATGGTTAACTGAAGCGTAACAGCTCCAGTATCTGGAAAAAATAGGATTGCTGCATGTCACTTGCGACCAGGCATGCAGCCGGACTGCAAAGGAGCAGATCAAGTTTGATTGATTTGAATAGAGATCTATCTGATCTGGTGCCATGATGGAGTCAAGCCGGACTGCTGACAGAATTGGTGTATTTTAGCCATAATACTGATTGCAGGTAATATAATATGGCTCAATATGGAGAGTAATTAAGGTGGGTTTAAATAATGATTAAAAGATTGAGACAGTACATTAACAAACTGTTAACTATGCTTATTAGCAATTATGAAAGAAAAAAATATTTTTATTAAGATGTGTTTGATGCAGTTCTCTGTCTGGATGCAGTTTTCTGGCTCAGTTAACAAAACCCAGATTTCACTCTGAGTAGCCAAGTTTATGTCTTGTATTTGACAGACTAAAATTGTCCATGAATAATTTAGTCATAAGCATCAAGTCGCCTTGTGTGGACACAGATATATGCATCAGGGTTAATACCTACCCAAATTAAAACACCTGAACTTGAGCATAAACTTTTTCACTCAGAGGTCACAACATTAGTTTGAAAGTTCCGTTACTATGTTTGAACGTTATATCAAAGACTAAGACCCACATATGAGTTCACACATTTATGCTTCAAAAACAATACACCTCATGGGCACGCCTGCACAGACTCAGTTCACCCATGTCTGTAATCCTCCTAATCTGTCACCATGACCCAGGGTAATGCCATGTCACCACAAGTGTTTGGCTCCACTTTCATCTCAGCCATACTGACACCCCACGTCTCCTCAAAAACTCTCTCTGACCCTGGCTGCAGCCCTCTGGCCTCCACCCCCCTCCCGTCCCGATGACACCACGGCTCCTTCTGCCCCCGTCTCAAGCAGCTACCATCGTCTCGGCCTCAGCTTGGCCTGGAGCCGACACCGCGCTACGCAGGAACCCTGATTCAGGTGGCGTAAATATAGCCCGACCTGACACTGAGTGGACGCTACATGCACCTGTAAACAAACTGAAGCATCAAAAAACAAGCAAACCTCCCCGAAGCCTACAACACAGCTCACAAAAGCTTACAACATCCAACATTGCCAGAATCTCTCGCGTCTCGCCTCTTTTCCTTCTTTGCATGACATGAGCGTTTGCGCCATGCACCAATTGGCATGACAGTGTGACCCCCAACCTTTTTCTCCTTCCTTTCCTTGTCTCGTCATCATCCATGTCAACCCCCCCTCTTTCACTCTTACCCACACCCCTGCTCTTCCCCTCAATGACAATATCCTGGTAATGGTGGCCTTTGTTTTTCTTGGCCCGGGCGCCTGGATTTGTCAGGACGCATTTCCTGCCCGCAGACTGAGGGGGCTGCTGCTGCGTGGCAATCTGGGCTCACTTCTCAGGCAGCTAAACCCTTTGACACTGTGCTTTTTAATTAAAATTACATTATGATTAATCAGGCAGAAGGAGGGGCCCTCCCCCTCACTTGCACTCCCTCCCCCTCCTCCTCGCTCCTCATGCTCAGTTTCCAGGCAGGTTTGATTACAACCTGTGACGGACGTTCCTCACTGCCAAGCCGCTAAAGATGTGCTGGCAGATGCGGCGGCCGGGCCAGCTTGTCGAGCCCCGGGGTTGCGGGCGGCCGGGGAGAAGAGAGGGATGAGAGAAAGAGGAAGAGAAGGAAAAAAACAGAAAGAGTAGGGAGAAAGTGTCGAGAAAAACAAGAGAGTGAAAAAAAAAAGATTCAAGAGTGACAACCAGAGACTTAAAATCCTGCAGACACTCCAGAGACTGTGACAAGCCATCAGGCAGACTGACAGGCAGAGCTCTTTGAGAGGCCGTATTGATCCGGAGAGCTGTGTCGCGGCACACGCACTCACTCCCAGAACAGAGGAAGGAGACAGCAGACATGAAGCGGACAACCATCTCTCCCTACAGCAGCACCAGGCGCCTGGATACAAGTACCTATACTTAACTCCAGTGTCTAGTCTGCTACTCTGAGTCTGATACAGCACAGGTGGAATGTAACCTGGAGCAGCGAGTCTGCTCACACATGTTTGCTTACTCAGGCTGAAAGAGCCATGTCAGATGTATGTAGAGACATAAAAACAAAAGGTAGAGCTGATGAGGAGCATGTCAATGAGAGAGCACAGCAGGCACAGAACACGGCATCAGAAAGCGCAACAGTATCACTCAAAATCATTAAAAAGCGGCAAAGTAGCTTTTAGATTTGTACACTTTTACATGTTAATCATGACTAATTCTGAGCCTGCAGGAATTCATAATAACAGCTGCTTGACACTAACTGTAAATCAGGTCAAACGGCTGTTAGCACATCACGTACAGTCCTGTGACCCCGTCTTGTATGATCTAGGATAAGTGTGAATGATATGCCATTGTGCGGATATGTCTCAAGGATTGACCATATGTGACATCGTGCATATATGCATGAGCATTTAGGGGTCATAAATTGTTTTTCCAGATAGCATGGTCAAACTGTAAATGTAAGGTGACCATATACACAGTCTGAAAGCCCAAAAAGAGGACCCCCTTCCTGACCTGTTGGAGGTCCTGAAAAAATACCCAAAGATAATCCAAAAATAACAATGTAGCTCCATAACCTGTTCATTTATTTCAAACACTCTTTTTCTGTTTGCAGTGAAAAATTATATTATGTAAACATAAATCCTGTATAGAAGCCAATTTCCTCTGGATAAGAATATAAAAATAAAGCACAAGCCGAAAATTTTTTCCCATTTTAAATCAAGATTTGGGGATAAATGTTCTAATTGCAGGGATAAAAAGGCAAAATTGCTTCCCTTTATCTTAAAATTTGAGCTTTTTGATACATCATTTTTACTTCGTAATCTAAAACATTGAATCTATTATTCCAACATTTTAACTTATCTCAAAACTTCTTATAACTTTGACTATCTCAAAAATCTGATTTTTTTTTAAATTTCATAATTTGACATTTTTGTCTTAAAATCTTGGTCTCTTATCTTGAGAGTTCAACTTTTTATCCCTTCACTTTGACTTTTTAATCCAAAATTTTGACTTTTAATCTCATAATTTTGACCTCAAGGTTGGGGCAATGGAATGATATTAGCAGACCTGTGTGTCAACTTATCAGAATATCAATAGTCTGTTGAACAAGCTCAGAAAATCCTGGACATAATTGTACAGTCAAAAAGAGGACATACAGTCACCTTAGTAAATGTTGAATGTCTTATTTGTTAAATTAGATGAATTGCAGTCGAGAGAAAAAATGACAACTAAATTTTCCAAGTGATTATGTTTTTTAAATTTCACCCATGATTTAAATTCTTCTTTGTTTCCTCTTTCTGGTGCCTGTCTCTCCAAATCGCTGTCCTCCTTTCAGCCCCCCCGAGCTGAAACAGGCCTGTATTGAGCGTCCTGTGGCCACATTGACAGGCAGTATTAAAAGCCAGTAGGTGGTCTTTCACTGTCATCGGGCAGAAGCCCCTCGTCTCAGCACATTAATTACACACTCTCACCAGCTCGAACAAGCCTCGCCTGCTCATGCATGGAGAAGGATTAGAGACGGAGTGAAGCGTGTTGTTTAAAATCAACAATTTAACCGATCTTGCTTGCTTTTCGTCAACGTTTATTAAGGACATGCAGTGAGAATGTTAACAAAGGGAAGTGAGCAGTCACTATTTTAAAATGTGAAAACGAGTTGCATCAACTTAAGTGGACCCTGTGATGGTGAGTGGGCAGGAAGGAGAGTACAATCTGGTTGCATTTGTCGTTTGTGATTAACTCTATAAATACCAGTGTGGTGTAGTGAAAGAAAATGTCAGTGAGTTTTCTGTGATTCCATGTGTGATTCCACTTGAGCATAAGCGTCTGCACAAATCCACCACTACACGTAAAGAAGGTGGAATTTGTGTTTTTGTGGAGCAGGTGGATGCAGGTGAGCATTTGCATCTTGTGTATGCACGGACGGTCACAGGATCGAGGCCCGTTCACTGCTTTTCTCCCTCTGACCTGACCCGGCAGTGAACTCTTCTGCCCTTACGATCCATACGTATCATTTACTCAACGCCCTCCCTGTCGTCTCGCCTAATGCACAGAGGCGTGAAACACCTCGTAATGCTCAATCACAGCGGGGCACAGCATGCAAGGAGCCATCCAGAGTGACAGGCCAGGCAAGGCAGAGAGAAGAAATACCACATCGCCCTCAGGGAAAGGGAAGAGAGCGAGGTGGAGGAGGAGAAGGGAGAGGTAAAAAAGAGATAAGGGGGTGAGGGGCTACAAGGAAGAGGGGGGTGAAGGAGGAAGAGAGTAGGGGGTCCAAGTTGGGAGGAGTTGGCCACTGAAATGTGGATAAATCTGAAAACATTATCAGTTAGTCAACACATTTACAGGTGTTTTATCACCACACACACACGAACACACGCACACACACACACACACACACCAGATAGCAGGAATAAAAGATCTCACTCAACAAATATCCAAACATCCTGCATGAGTAAGACATTTTCCTCACTTAAGACCAGTCTTCGACCACTCAGACGTTTTTTGGAAATCCAGCAAGAAAAAACAGCTTATCATTTCACCTGACACATATTTTGTTTCCACAAAGCTGATAACACAATTTAAGTGTTGTCAGTCACACCTCTCCTTTTGCTTGTTAAACATCTGCTCATTCAACAAATGATTCAGTGACCTGTGCCTGCCATCCATTGTGTGTGTATAGAACGGACACTGTGCCTTCAGTTCCACCCGTTGTGAAAAGTGGAGTCCAGAGATAGTCTCCATCGACATTTACATCTTGAGGTGGTGCAGCCAAGTCATGAGCAAAATGGACAAGGGTGCTAGAGGGCAAGAACTAACTTCACACAAAAGCAGTCACTGAATGTAACAATAAATGTTTGATACCCCTTAAGTGAGTAGTTGGTTGGAGGCTAACAGACACAGTTAAGGGAACTCATGAATCAGGGTTTGGGAGTGATACGAGTAAGCAAATTAGCAACAATTAAACCTAGATAGAGCAAAAAGTCAAGAGGTAGGCCCAAAAATATTCACCAGGGCTGAGCTGGAAGATCTGATTGGCTGTCTGTTAACATTGGGGATGACCCTCAACCTGAAGTCCTTGTCTCCTTCAGTGCCACTAAAATTCCCTATGTGGACTTTGACAGGAGCTGCACGGTGGCGCAGCAGGTAGCACTCCAGCCTCACAGCAAGAAGGTTGCTGGTTCGAATCCCCGTTCGGGCATGGTTAGTATTCTGTGTGGAGTTTGCATGTTCTCTCCGTGCATGTGTGGGTTCTCTTCGGGTACTCCAGCTTCCTCCCACAGTCCAAAAACATGTTAGCCCATGTTAGGTCAATTGTTCACTCTAAATTGACCGTAGGTGTGAGTGTGTGCGTGAATGGTTGTTTGTCTATATGTCAGCCCTGCGATTGACTGGCGACCAATCCAGGGTGTACCCCGCCTCTCGCCCAATGACACCTGTGATAGGCTCCAGCCACCCGTGACCCTGACTAGCAGGATAGACGGTATAGAAAATGGATGGAGCAAACATGGGACACTGAAAGGTGGAAGAAAGTTTGATTCTCTGAGGAGAAAAACTTGGTGGTCCTGATGGCTTGTGATGTTAGTGGCAGGACAAGGAGAATCCACTTGAGATGTTTTTCTATGTGATAGTGGAAGGGGTGCCATGAAGATCTGTTGTTTCCTTCAGTGGAACAATGGAGCTTTGGGGTTTTGTGTTTGTGTAGGGGGGGGACTTGGGGGTGGGGTGTCAAACGGCGGCTGGCCACATGGAGAAGCTTCAGGGGGCACCCTTCATGACAAAGGGCCCTTGATTTTTCTATGGTACAACGCTGTAGTGCACAGTGCTTGCCTGACAAAGGACTTTTTTTTCTTTATATTTCATTTTACTTTTGCTTTTTTTTCTTTTCTTTGTTATGGGAGTGGGTGAGCTGTGGACCTTAATTTTTGATCTGCTGTTGAGCGACCTATTTCAGTTTAATCGTTGTTTGCTTACTTAATTTTTTTGGTTGTCTGCCTCCTATTTCTTCTCTTTCCATTTTAAAACTCTATTTAGATTTTCAAGATCCAACAGTGAAAAATGTGAACAAGTGCAATTTTTTAATACTAGCAAAGCTATCAATCAATAGCAGAGCTTGAAGATGCAGTGAGAAGCTTTTTGTTTAATGTGTTATCATTTACTATAGCCCCTCCTGTGGACAGGGGATAAAAAGTGTTGGCAATAGTTTCTGTCAAAAAAAAAACAAAAAACTACTGTCTTTTAATAGTTTTCATTATCAATGCTCAGAATCTTGACCACATGAATTGTAAATACACTGCTCTTTTTATACTGACATGATGTTTATCACTTTTTCTGACACCCATCTTTCCGCAAAAGTCCTGGACATTCAAAACAACTCCAGATAACTATCAGACTTTAAACTGATGATATCTTTAAATTTGCAGGTCATGAAGAAGCATCATTGAATCAGTGTGTTAAGAATGTGGAAGTATATGCCAAGTTGAGGTTTTGTGGTCGCCGTCACACCACTGCTAGCCGTTTTGTCTCAGGAAGAGAGTATTGTGTTTTTCGCTTCTCAAAGCCCATAAAGCAACTAAACACAAGAAACAAAATGATACAAAGATGGAGTGCCCGGGCGCTGTGCAGGTGTCTGCTTCTTCTGCGAGTTTAAGAGCTGAAACATTCTCCTTAGCAAATGCCAACACTGTTATTCCCATGAATCAAGATTTGGTTGGATCACAGGTTTTGCAAATAGACTTTAGGTTCTTCATTTTCCTGTCACCTGCGTTAAATTTAACATGGCATAATTGTCGAAAAAGCCAGCACATGTTGAGTTTTCTGCAAACCAATGTTGTGTTTTGACTTTACAAGCAAAGAATATTAAAAAAAGAAGAAATAGAGACGAGGTAGGGAGGGAGAAAAAATGTTCAGAGAGAGAGAGAGAGAGGGAGAGAGAGAGACGCAACAGACGGAAGTCACACTTGTGAAGTTGAGGTGTGAAGGAAAAAGACTTGTTCATGTTTAAAGGCAGCTTTTTGGACTGCTGTTTTAAAACCCATCAATGTGCTGCTTAACTCTTTCTCCTCTGAGGGAGCAGAGCTTTTTTTCTACAATTTACCAACAAACTTTAAAACAAGATGAAAAATGCAGCATAGTACTGTTAATGTTTGCGTGAAATCAGGTTTGATGTCGGCCTGGAATATTAAACATTTATCATAAATTGTTACTACAAAAACATCCAGCATTTTCCTTCTGTGGTCTATTTTTCAAGGTGATTCTCGCGATTGCTAATAGACTGTGTACACTAAACATAAGACACTACAGCCATCATTCTAGACACTTTTTATGACTCACTTGCACCTTCTCTACTTGTAAAAACCTGACTTGCTAGCATCTGAAGAATTTTACACATACATACATAAGCCTCAGAAAGTGTGAGACACTGATGTTGGCAGAGAGATCCATCCAATGCAACTGAGAGTATAAATGCTTTACGCTCAAAGTCAGCACAAATTTATATGGGAAAAAAAGAGAAAGAAATGTAAACATGAGGAGAGATCTACTCCCAGCCTGGCAGAGCCTCCCTTGTCCTTGCCCGTGCCCTGTGGACTCATGCCCAGGACCTGGACCTCTCGCAGGCCAAGCTGCCCAATGGTCCAGTTAAAATATGCAGCGCCACGAGGAAGCTTATGCTGCCCTATGCCAGTTTATGCCTCCTTAACTGCAGGGTGTCGAGGCCAGAACCACAGTGAGAGGGGGGCCTGACAGACTGGCTTGGCATCCGAGGCTTTGGCTGGGATTTGAAGACGAGTGGACCCCTCAGAACCTGAGCGAGCGTCCCCCCCTCTGCCCCCTTCCTGTGTTTCTCCCAGTGTCCAGGTCCTGCTGTGGGGCCGCTGACCCCGCTGACTGTGTGGACAGAGACCCTGCTGACCAACACAAACACTGACATTACTACCCCGCAGCAGGGAGGCAAAAACTCTGAAAGGCAGTGTGTGGGTTTAAGTGTGTGTACGCGTGTGACTTCAGACTGGACAGGATGCATTAGGATGTCAAATGCTAACCGCAATGCGAGTCGCTGATCTCGATATTGTGTATAAAGTCCAATTGCTGCTATATACAAAAACTCTTGTTCCAGCTGCTATTGGCAGAGTGCAACTTTTACACATGGAGAATTAAAAAAAATCTCTTTACAAATTCATTTTTGCATTTATCTGAAATAGGAACTCACAGGACTTGGAGGGATGCAAAGGCCATGAGGCATCATTACAGAATTGGTTTGGCATTCCTGTATATGATTTTTTGTTGTTGTTGTTTTTTTGACTATGTTTTTTTCTTTTACATTTTACGCTATTTAATAAAAAGCAAGATTTATTCCTAGAACTCAGAATTTTACCTGTTTTGGGTGCCTGAAGTGTGCAGCAGAGCTGGAAATACTGAAGTAGTTGGCGGTCGTTTATACCAACCTTTCTGACAGCTCACCTCTTTATAAGCATCAACAAAATGTTAAATCTGCCTCGTTTAAAGTTAGAGCAACCTTTGTCACAGTCTCAGTGGTTCATTTTTTATTGTCACAGGGAAGCAAACTGTGACACTTTTACAGCATCAGTAGGTTCCTCATATGCTTTGGTACTAGACTGCAGTTATACTTAGTTTGGTTTTTAAATAACAGCTCGGAAAGAAGAAAAAGTAATTCGCAATGTTGCTGTTCCTACTTTGGCACTAAACTTGGTGCAAAGATCACCATTCACTACTGTTAACTATTCATTATGTTCGGTTGTTGTTGTAGTCAAGCTTAATACAATGCCATTGACAGTTTTATTTATTAAAGTCCCAAGCTCTGTTTAAGTACTGTATCCTGTCCCGCTCAAAATTCCCAACAAGGAAACAGCGTCACAGCTCCAGCATCCAGCAAACTAAGTTGGTGCTGTGACATGGTGCTGTGACATAGCAGAGCCAGATGCATTTAGTTTATTTCAGCCTTAACAGGTGAAGAGTGATCAGGTTAAATGTTAGGTATCTCAGTTTAGCATCGTAAAGCTCTAAACACAGCTTGTATTAAAATTTCTCTCAGTCAATATACCAACTGGGTCCTGGAGGCAAGCACTTTATTGTGAAGACAATCCAACTTTAGCACAAAGAGGTAGAGCACCTCAACTCAATGTCCTGTGTGTTGGATTTTTACATTATATGGCTGTTAACATGTTGAACTTCACTGTATGAATAGGCATTTCACCTTGGAACTCATAGAGTTTGATTGGCTTTTGGAGCCCACCCCGAGCAGGAGTGTACCACCAGTGGAAATGTCGACTAAATCCAAAGTTTTTAGTTTATTCTCTTGAGGAAATGGAAAAATGGTCTAGTTTTAATGATCATTAATCATTGCTTTTGGGATTTCAGTGAAAACCAGGAATGCTCACCTCCTGGTGGTGCTAGAAAAAGGTCGTAGTGATTCATTCTCCAGTGACCATGAGCACAATTACTCGCCAGCCCATCAAGCAGTTGTGCAGAAATTTTCAGCTTGGATCACAGTGCTAGACCAAAGGACTGACAGACTGGTTGTGCCATTTGTTGCAGCACAATAATAGCTAATGTGGCTAAAAATGAACAAAAAGTCACAGTTTACATTAATCTGTGCAAGAAACATCAATTAAAAAGGACCTTGATGTCTTCAAAGATCAGTTTTGGGAGCATGCCAAATCAAACTCACACACAGAAACTACTTGAACACACACTAGCCCATCTGTAGTTATCTGTTTTCTAAACAGCTGAGAGACCTTGTTTTTCTGAGAGTGTGCTGTAACAAAGCACACTGGAGGTGTGAGCCTTCAAATGAGGAGACAAAAGAAGTCTGACTGCCCAGATGAATCCAAGATTCACTGTTAGGGAGCTTTTTTGGAGTGTGTGTACGTGTGCAAATATTTTTAGCTTAGCAACAAAAGCATGACGAACATGAGCTTACATTAGTACGTGCATGGAGAGGTGTAAATAAGAGGTGTGGTGTAAATAGGTGGGTTTAAAATAAGGCATGAGTGCGTTTTATCTGTGTATGTGTGCGCTCATGCGCTCTGCATCAGTGTGCAGTGCCACAAAAGAGCAGCGGTGTGGATTGACAGCATAGTGGGGCTGGCCTCTGGCCGGCTGTGACCTTTGACAAGTCTCTGTCACTTCTCACCTCTGAAAGACGAGCTCTGTCATATCAACGCTCACGACATCACATGCTCGGCTCCCCCCCGCACGTCTCACCGTCTCTTCGATTAGAAGCTTAATGGATGTTTTAGTACTCTGCCACTTTGATGACAGCATGCTAATCTGCCACTGTTGGATCTCAGAGAAGCCGAAGGAGGAAGGAGGAGGAGGAAGAGGAAGAGGAGGGGTGAAGATATCTTACAGGTTAGGCGGGGGCAGTGACAATATAATCATGGTGAGACAGTGCAGTGTGGTTTTTTTTCTGTTTTCACACCCAGACCCAAAGGGGTGGTCCTGGTCAGGGCATCTAGCCGGAGAGCCTGGTCTCACCTCGCTGACATGGAAGCCACCCTGGCTGTCACTTTGCATCTCTGACGCCTTGAGAGGGAGACCATGAGCAGGCTGACAGGGGCAGAGGAAGGTGAGGACCCAAAATGCTTAAGACACACTTGGCTCTGAGCCAAACTCTGCTGCTCAGTAAACCCAAACCCCCACGTTTCTCTTTCTTCCTCCTTCCGTCATCCTGACACTTCAGAGTGTCCACGTGAACTTTTATACTTTATGATCTTTCTAACCTTTACATTTTGGGAATAACATCTTAAAAGGATCTGATGTACCCATTAGTTTCTCTCTTTAGAGCTGATCAAGCGATTTGACACAAATGTCACCACGGACAAATGTGATAAAACATCTTAACACACAAACTTTTAATTTAGTTACCTCAATATGCAGATGACACATTTAACTACATAGAAGTCAGAGCACCTCTTTTGTGATGAAGTACACTTGCAAAAACATGGATTCTTTGGAACAAATAGATCAAACAGATTTGTAATTGAGCAGAGTTTTTTGTTTTTGTTTTCTGTTTTGTTTTGAGTTTTTTTTTAAGAGGAGGCACTAACTTTTTAATCTTGTGGAGATTTTGAAGTTTCCCAGCACTCATTTCATTACTTTACTTAATGTCCCTGCTGTTATCTTTGTCCTAGTGTTGCTTTTATGCTGTTTTACATAGCTGATCAAATATGAAGAAGGGATGGAAGAAAAGGAAATGAAGAAAAAAGTGAAAAACAATGCGTGAGAAAGAGTGATGAAATTGGGGGTGGGGGGGAGAAATAATAATCCTGATTGTTATTATTATGATGATGATGATGATGATGAAAACTGGAGAAGAAAAAAGAAGGGGGACTAAAAGTGAGACTGATAAGGAAGTAGACAGATGAGGAGGGGGGGGAAAGAAGAGAAGAATAGTAGAGAAGAAGAGTGGGAAGAGAAAAAAGAGGAAGAGTTGAGAAAAAGATGGAAGAAACAAAGGAATGTGAAAGAGAGTGGAATATGATGAAAATGAAAACATGTACAGAAGAACAGAAAATGATAGAAGAGTTAAATGATGAAGACGATAAAAGGACATGTAAAAAAAGAGGATGATGAAACAATGAAATGATGATAGTGAAGAAGAGAAGAAGAAAAAGATGATGATGATGAGGAAGAAGAAGAGATAAGATCTTAACGAAGATAACAAAGAGGAAGTTGGAGTTAAAATACAGCAGCCTAACAGCAGCTTTCAGATTTTACAAGGTCAAACTCAGATCTATGTGACATCCCTGTAGGAGGACAAAAAAGCAAAGAAAACACTTTTGACTTTAGTGCAACCCCTCAAGACTGACAGGTGTGAAACTTCTGACTAATGTTTTGATACCGTGTGGGTGTCGGAAAATAAGCGAGGGATTCCACACATATCACAAAACCATGAAAAGTTGTGGGTGCACCAGCGAACAGCCCCAGTGGTTTTCTGGTTTAGCAAATACTTTTCTTGCAACAGTAATTTTCTTTGGGCTGAATTTGTCAAGTGGCTCATTTGATTACAGAAAAAAATAGTCCAGAAGTAAAATGAATAAACAAACTACAAATGTAAGATACAGTTGTTGAAAACCATAATTAATATCCTGGACTTCTCAGTCACATCTTGATGCTCATATTTCATTGACTCAAACAAATCAAATTACCTCCTATGACTTATGAGGTGTTCCCTGTTGGGGACTCTCTCTCCTGTTAGTGAAATTAAAAGGATGAGAAAAAAAGTGTAACTGTCACCTCTCAAGTCATCTCAGTCACGCCTCGTGAGACATCAGAACTAAAACAAAAAGAAAAAAATCAATGCATCAGAGTAACTGCACATATCATCTGTTAGTGCTACTGTTGCTGCGTTGCAGGGTGACGGAATTCTTTGCAGTCATTTCATATGCTGCTGTTTCCCTTCAGTGCTTGTATTACTTCATTTCCCAGAACTGCTTTTTTAATGAACCCCACCCAGTTCTGGTTTAATAAGTGAAGGCAGATACACCAACAGTGACAGTTACAGTTAGGTAAGAACACAAGTGTAAAATATTTCTCCCTTTCCAGTTGAATTTTGGTACTTTTCAAAGTGGAAACATTGAACATTCATTTATTATTGTATATGATTTGCCAAATTAACCCTTTATTTGCCTAAAAATACTTAAAGATACTGGTGTAAATCCAACCAGAACACACTAGTGCCCTTTTTAGAGTGGTTTCATATGACATTTGCCTCATTGTGTGATTTCGGATTCACACCCCCTGTCCTTGAATTGACTAGACATGTACTCAACCAGAAATCAGTGTCCGTGTTTTCGCTTGTTTGCACAGATTTTCCATTTATTTGTGTTTGAACAGTTAAGAGTGACGGCGGGGTTTTGGGGGTGGCCTTGGTTTGTGTTTTTTTTTCTGCACGGGGAAAAATAGGCTTCCCTTTGACCATGACGCCATGTAAGACCTTTAAAATCTTTCTTTTGTGATTAATAGTCTGTATTTTAGTAAGTGGTCCTCAGGACAGACAGCTGTACTTTTCCATAGCCCTCAAACAGACACACAACATTTTGATGCCACCACTATGGCGATAACATCTGTTTATCTTCCAGATGTTTGTTATGTAGTCTGATACTGCTGTGGCCATGGTTAAAGAGGGGGTGCCTTGAGATCTTCATGAGATTTAATGAGAGGATGAGGTCATTAAATGAGGAACTACTGACTGGTTCAAGACACATTGAAGAAGCAGGCCTCAAACATTAAGGTCGGCTTACTACTCTGCCCTGACGAGCCCCGAAAGGTTTGGCCAATCAGAAAGAAGGGGGCCCGTGAAAGAGGCAGGAGCTTTTACGAAGCAGAGGCTGAAATCAAGGGCTTTCTGACATGTCAGTGTGAGAATTAGAGGGATTTTTCTGAGCAGTAAATCATTTGAAGCCATTACAGGGAGACCGGAGGGAAAATATGAAGAAAAAACAATCACAATATCCCCTCTTTAATGTATGGCCATGTATAGAATAAAAACGTGTAAGAAGGGTTTTATGTCCCTCATAAACATATTGTGATACTTACAGATCAACCAATTTTATAATCAAAAGAAGCAAAAAATGCCCTTTTTTTGTTTTCTGTCTTAGATAGGATAGCGAAAGAGATACAGATATTGTAGGGAGAGCAGAGCAGAGGAAGAAAAGCAGCAAGGGTCAAAGAGATGGTGTCTGTAGCCTATGTACATACTTCTGCTCAAAGTCAGACTGTGGTTATCCTGGCTGCTATTTCAGACTTACTCTGTTGATGAAAATGCCCTCTGGTTTTGGTCTAATTGTTTGTCCTTATAGACCTTTTGTCTAGTTTCAGTTGACAAAGTCTTAATCTTTTGCCTCTTTAATTGAATAAACCAATGAGAAAGTGGTATGAGGGTTTGCTACTTTTTACTATGCTTACACTTCTGCTTGTGTCATGCCCTCACTTCCTCCCTTTAGCCTGCCCTGGTTCAAATCACAACTGCTTCCCTCTCTCATCCTGATTTCTACATCTGTCCTCTTGAAATAACGGCATGAAAATTAAAAGATTGAAAAAATTGCTGGAACAAGCCATGGACTGTTTTTCTAGTATATCATCTCAAAGTGCCTTAACAATACAAGTCACATTCAGCTACTTATCCCACATTCATACGCTGATGGTAGAGGATTATATGTAAAAAGCCCATCAGTGTTAGGTCTTGTTTACACAAAGTTTCTCTGTGTTTTACACAAAAACGTGAAAAACGAGGGACTGAAAACACTGTAGTATGCACTCCAGGCCTGTAGCTGGTGATATAACTGTAGGAGCTGTATAGATGACAACAATTTAGGGGCTGAAGTAGAGGTGATCCGATGTATATGATGAATGCTTCTTTGCTGACCGCAGAAAAGGTGCAACAGATGCACACTTTGTTGAAAGGCAGTCAGCAGATTCAGCAGCACAAGCTCAACATGGTATTCTGCTATTTTTGCAGTTGTTGTCGTTGTTGCAAAAGTGTAAAGCGTACGTGTTTACACTGAAAACTTGGCTTGCCACACAGCAACGATGAAACAGCAATTGAGAAAAATTCTTCTCTGAAGGCTGTTTTCAAAATTTTCCATTTTAGGTCAGCTAAAGTGCTGTTTCCATGTCAACGAGAGGACAAAATGCAACAATACCCCTGTGTTTCCCCCTGAAACTGTTCCCATGTAAAATGCGTGTGTTGATGATTCTTCAAAGTAGAATGTAATGCAACCGATAATCGAATGACAATCATTTCACATTGGCATTTATACTTTGAAAAAGGTTTAGCCTCTTCCTTGTGTTTCTTAGTGGGCTCCTTTGAATTCTCTCAAACCCTGAATCCAGAGCAACTAGGAGTTACAGCCATGTCTCCATATTTTCCTGGCTGCAGGTAAGAAATTGTTTTGATGTTGGCCCAACTGTGCCACAGGTTCTTGTCTTCAGGAGAAATTAGTGGAAGGGCACAGGTACCGTTTCACTGACAGGTATATCTCAGTACTTCTAAGTTGGAATAAATGTTTCCGTGTACGTTCTGCAATGTGCTTGCGTACCCCTAGAGGAACACGTACCCTTGGTTGGAAGTCACTGGCTTAACTTTTGCATTTCACTCTGTCACAACCTGGCTCTCAAGGCCTGACAAATACAGAAACCTTTGTTTTTTGTTTTTTTTAAATTCAAATGTTATATAGTCATAATGACAAACACCAAACACCAAGCAACAAAAAGCAAACACTTCCAGTGGAAGGGTTGTTCCACAAACACTGAAGGCTTTGGTGTCTTGCCCAAATATGCCCAGAAAGTGGACAGCAGGACCTGGAATCAAACCCCCAACCTTCTGATTGAGAGGTGTATCCACAGCTGCCTCACACAGGTTGAATCTGGAGCTTTTGCAGTGGGTTACACAAATGGCAGACATATAGAAGGCATGTGAAGAAGTATAGACAGCCACATTTTCCATCACAGCTGATAACACAAGTTGGTGCTTAGGTTAGTTACAAAAAGTTGGTGAATTTGAACCTCTGTGATCCAAAGTTGATCTTTCACCCCATGATCTTGCCTTGTTATTCATCCATCCATCTTCATCTTCTTCATTCATACCTATCCCTCTTGTTTTTTTCAATTCCCCACTCGCTATTGCACACTTGAACTTGTGCCCCCTGCCTTCTTGTTGACCTCGTCCATAGAGTGCTGTGAACCCGCCACTGCCCCCTCTTTCCTCCCCCCTCCCTCCATCCACTCCTCCTCCCCTGCCACCACCTCCCCCTCCCCTTGTTCCAGCTCTTTTAGTACAGCAGACTGCCGATCCCGCCTGGCCGCCCCTCGCCGTCTCGCAGAAGTGCGAAAATAAGATGGCATTGGATCTATTAACACATTGGGCTGAGTGTTAGTGAGGGGGCCCCAGCCGAGACCACTCTCCCAAGGTCCACCGACCGCCATTCTGCCCCCGCTCTGGCCGGGGGCGTGGAGGAAGGTTGCAGGGGGGGGGGGGTTGTGTGTGTAGGCAATTAGACATATCTGAGAGCTGAGGGGGTAACAAGCAAAGAGAGGAGGATTTTACACGGGGCATGCTCGCACTTGTCCTTTTGAAATTTCACCTGATCATCACCAGGACTCCTGTCGATCGATGGATCGATTGGTGCATGATCGATAGCTGCGTGTCTGCACTTGTATATCTGACAAACAAGAATCCCCACTCAACAAATAAGTGAATCTGGCGTTGCTTACATTGCGAAAAAACGAGTGTGACATTGTGATATTTGTATCAATTTTTAAGGTGATTTGGAGTATGTTTTCTTTTGGCGTGCATGTGTTCTCACCAAAGTGCACGCGACTCGCTTGTGTGAATGTGTCTGTGAGTATTCGCGCATGTGTGTGTGTGCAAAAATCCTCCCAATCAGTCAGCATATTTTCTATTCATGAAGGTAAAACATAAACTGCCACATAAACTGCCATTTCTCAGATAACCTTGTTCCAATGTTATGATGACTTTACATGTGCTCGCATCCGCAGGATTTCACTCCTGAACTTGTTGGCACGTCGAGATGTAATGTGTGCCTCTCTCTCCGAGTGTGCCTCTACCTCGGTGCGATTACACGCCCACAGATCTACCAGCTCCATCACAACAGCAACACAAAATAAATAAATAAATAAACCTCACAACTTTTTGTCACACTTCAATCACATAACATTAAGCAACCGCATGTTTGGAATTAATAGACGGTGTTTGCTGCTATTTATTCGACTTTTTCTTTTTTAGCAAATGATGAATGAAGACGCTTGCACACAAAGGAACAGCAGCACAGTTTCGTATATTCTCATCCGATTTCTTTATTTATAAGATTCCTGTTTAACATTATTTTTTATGCTGTTTCTCATGCTGGCACAGGAAGCAAATTCCACCATCACCCCTCTGCTGTACAGCATGTGGCCCTCCCTCAGAGGGGCTGGTTACCAAGCAGATTAGACAAGATATTTACAGGTGTGAAAAGATGCATTCTTCTAATACAGTGTGAAATTCTTCTGTTAAGTGCGCTCCATCCAATAAGCCTGTTCACAATGGGATGAGAGAGACGCAGAAAGGGAGAGAGAAAGAGAGAGAGAGAGAGAGAGAGAGAGAGAGAATCCAAGAAGCGAGTTGTCTTGTTTTTTTGGCTCTGTATTTTAAAAGGAGCTGAGGCGTAGCTGAGCGCAAGTCTTAAGAAAAAGTGATAAAATATACAGCGAGAAAAGCTTTCAAAGTGTCTGGAAATTAAAGCGGAGTGCAGCAGCAGCAGCAGGGTGGGGGGGTGGGGATGGGGAGGACGTGGGTAGGGGGTGGGGGTGGGGGGGTTGGTTGTCAGAGGGTGGTGGTAGAGCAGCGTTCAAGATGACTGCAATCTGCTTATGTGACTCCAGCGCTGAGTTGTCCTCAGAGGCCTCAGACTTATGTGGCTTTTTCAGTATCATTAAAGCAGGGGAAAACATTTGCATGTTGAAGATAGTTTCAAAGCAGGCTGATTGTTGTGTACTGTACATAGTGTTCAGCTTTCTTTCTTTCGAGCGAGCCTTCCTTTTTTCATGGCCTTGTTTGACCCTGTGAGCTTTAAAGAAGTCGAAAGAAGAAGAGGAGCAAATTTCTCAGTTGGTCCAGAATTCGGCGGAAGGAAAGAGGATAGGAGGTTGAAGGACCAGAGCAGGATTTGGGTGAATGTAATGGAGTGGGGAGGAAAGAGGGGAGAGAGGGGGGGCGTCGGAGTGTTGTGACCACACGCCCTCACCCGTCGAGTGTGGCGCCGAGCCCAGACAAGCCTACGCTGGGCCAGCCCGCCTCGCTACGGAGAGAGAGGGTCATTCTGTACAGGAGTCAGGAACAGCAGCGCGGGGATCAAAGTGCTGCAAGTGCCAACTCTCCACCCCGTGAAAAACAAACAAATTCTCTTAGCTGGTGGATTATTACGACCGGCGTTGGCATTAATGAGTCTCAAGGTAGAGAATGCAGCACAAGAGTCGACGAGACATTCGCAGAAACACGTGTAGAAATAGATCTTCTATTTTCATAATGTCCATTCAAATCCCATTTATGTAAAAAAATTAAATTAGATACAGATATAAACTGGAGCAAAAGAAGTGTGATTTGAAAATTTGCCTTTAGAAAAATTATTTTCAGCACCTTCTTAATGCTTTTCTTTTTTTTTTTCCAAACATAAAAAACACCTTGTCCTCATCTTCATCTCTACCAACAACTGTGAGATTTCACCAAAGAGCAGAGTGCACCAAAGCTTCTACAACCACGGCTTCTTTTGATGCTTCGCTAAATAAAACCCTGGCTCCTCTTTTCTCTGTCCCTGCCAGTTGTATTAGCAGTTTGTACGGCCCGCGGCCTCTCTTTCTCTGCAGCCCTCTCCCACCGCTTAAATCGCCACTGACACACGGGCTTGGCCGAGCACTGGGGCAGAGAGAGACCTCCCTAATTAATGGAGGCAATCTTGCAGCTTTCAAGAAGGCTTACACTGCTTTTAATGAAAGGATTAACGCGGTGCATTAAGATGTATTTAACCTCCAGCACTAGCTCTGTTTCAATAAGTATTAAACAGGCCATTAAACGAAGTGAGGGGGCTCAATTAAAGCAGACAAAGGCCAGAGTTCTGAATGTGGAAAGAGGGGAGGATCCAGAGGACGCTGCTCGCATTTAGCATCTGCCCAAACGACTCAGACTGATTGTCAAAGGCTAGAGAAGGCTTTGAAGTTCAGTTAAAGACATTTGGAGAATAATTTATAGAATATATAAGCACATATTTGTGACTTTTCTTCTTATTTTCCTTCCTGCATCCAGCCTGCACGCTGAGGTGACATTGTTTTTAAAAGATGTATGTACTCCACCCACAATCGGAAACAGGAGCCAGAAATCTTATAAATCTATTTTCTAAGTTGTTGATTTTACAAAACAATCAGCCGCCACCATGCGCGCTGTGCCAGAACCCCTGCTGAACAATGATGGTATTGTTCACTTGGAAAAGAAACCTGGCGTGGGTTGCTGCATTTATCAATTTTCCTTTTCTCTTTTTTCGCCCACTACTTGTTTGTCGTGGCATGGCGAAGGCCCATTTTGGGCCCAGCAGGTTGTCCTGTGCGCATGGCATCACCTAAAATTAGTTCAATCAGCGGTGGCCTTTTTGCAGCTTTGCCACTGCGGATGTTTCAGATCCAAAAAAACGGCTTTGTCTCACTCGGGTTTCGTGTTTGTGACCAGCCTTGTTATCTCTCTTTTTTCCTTAGTGGAAAAAAATTAAAGCTGGTGTAAATTTCAAACAAATATGTTATTTACTTAGAATGACGACTTTTTCTTCCGTCCAAATTGGGAATAATTCACAAAAAAAGAAGCAATCACATTCTGAATGCACATCAGAGAAAACTTAAAAGAGGAAAATCTGTCTGAATTGTTAAAATCTTCAGCATCACAGACATGACAGCCTTGTTATGCTTTTAAGTGTTAATTAGTTTTCAGATCCTCTGCTCGCTCCCCATCTATCTTTCCATCATGGGTGTATTAGGAGTGACGTGGCTCACTAGTTAAATACATTCCCTATTGCATGTCATTAGCCCCCTTCTGCTGCAGGAAGTGGTGAAAACACCCAGTCTTTCTCGGGTTGTCTTCCATTGAGATGATTAGCCTGAAAGTACATTTTAAAAGTGTTTGTCAGGGTGCAGCATGCTACAGTGATCCGGCTAACAGATGGATCTGCTTGTGAAGGAGACGGGCTGAACATGATGTTTTCAGTACAAATCACTGTATAGACAATTAACCCTTCAGCAATTCTGGGAACCTGCTGCTACACAGGATCTGAGTGAAGTATTAAAGTGGTGGTGAATTAGGTGTGTTGTGGTCAAGCAAACTTTACAGGTAAATGTCTTTTTAAGCTCGTTGAAGTTTGTGGCATACTTTCTTGCCTCTTTACAAACATTTTCAAACAAAAAACCTTAAAGTTAATGCTGACTGTGTGATCACTACACAGCAAAGCCTGTTATAAAAAAAAGAACCATAACCCAAAAGTTTGTCAGAAGACTAGTAAAACAATGATACCAAACTCATGCTCAGCTTTGCCTCTCTGGATGAAATCAGGTGTCTGAATGGAAGTCTGAAATTAGAGAGACACACTGGAACAAGATCGATGTCATGGGACAAAGGTTCTTGGTTGTGTAATGAAATTATTTTCTTTAGCAAGTTATTAAATGGTGAGGTTTTTAAATGTAGATAAACATGCTTTCGTGTTCTGTCTCAAGAGGCAAAGGGAAAAGATTGTGCAGAATGACATTAAGTTTTATCACTTTAATTGAGATGTAGCTTTCTTTTTGAATGTCACCCGTATCATCTTATACCGAGGTGAATGAGTGTGCCATGGACGTAGATAACTGTGGATTACTTCTTTAAAAACTTGAGAACAACAGAGTTTAAAAAAAGGTTTCCAGAAGGTTATGGATGCTTGTGTCCCAAGCAACGTTCAACACAAGCAATAATTAAGACTGGAGGACAAAACCTCAGAACGTAGTCACAATGGCCGACCATGCCATGCTTGGGCACACTTCAGACATAAAGTCCGGCTCGTTTGTCCAGTGTGACTGCAAATCAACTGTGCTTAGGCACAGCCTACTTCCTCGGCTCAGCACGCTTGTGAGAGGTGTGCCAAGCTGCGGCTCGACTCTACTATCACAGCCTCCTACAGCTCTGATTCCTCTTTTGTCTTTTGTGGCAAAGCTACATTAGCAATACCTCCAACACAGTCGCCAGGTTTGTTTTTTGAGATTGTTGTTGTCATAAACTTTTGACTCTGGGCTTCTCCCCCTGGTGGATATCTTGGTGAACAGCAATGCCAACATAGAGGACATATGAAAGTATGTGAGCAGTGATGGTAACATCATGTGAAACGGATGTATAGATTTACATACGAGAGGGAGAATAAATGCGCCTTCAGACCTTCTGGTGTACCCCTCCCCTGAAAACAAAGAGCTGAAAGGTCAGATTAGTTGCCTAAATGTTCCCTGAACAGTTGAGTCTCCAGACATCTCTAGAAAGTAGAAAGAGACTCTACAGACTGTATGTAGTTGGATAAATCATTCCATTTGGGGACAACAGAGGAGAAGAGTCTTGCTAAATTTTTAGAAGTTTAGAGCAACACTTAAAAGACATACTTCTGCACTTACATTTACAACTTCAATGGCATTCACACTGACAGTATGGAAAAATGCAGTGCACTCTGAAATCTCAGCTGGCTCAAACATAAGGTTAAAAAAATGGAGTGCGGAATAGTGGATGCTTCTCAATGGTCTCCAAATTCATTACTTGGAGAAAAAGGTGGGATCAGATCAAATGATGAATAGCAGAAGAACACCTGTGAACAGTTGTGAAATGCCATTGTAGTTTCCAGCAGAGGTGGAAAAAGTACATACTTTCTGTACTTACGTAGAAGTAAAAGTACTTGTGTAAAAAAAGCTGAGAAAAGTAAAAGTACAAGTTCATCTACTTTACCTAAGTAAAAGTGAAAAAAGTAGTAAGGAGTAGAACAGTACAGATATTTGTGTTCAAATGTAGGGAGTGAAAGCAAGAAATTATCAAAAATATGAAGACTTAAGTTGAGTACAGATACCTGAAAAATCGACTTCAGTAAAGGAACAAAGTACTTGTACTTAAGTACTTTCCACCTCTGGTTTCCAGTAAGTGTGAAGCCACAGTGTTGCATTTAGGACAACCCAGCCCTGTAAGATTTCCTGTACAATGTACTGATGTACTTGTGGCAGAACACAAATTGTGACAAAGCTTCAGAGTGTAAACTTGCCTGAAACATGAGTCTAGAGTCAGTTTAAAGAGCCTCCTTTTGAATTTAAAATGTCTTTACAGGCCTAATGGACTGAGGACTGAGCCATTTGGGAATGAAGAGTGTAAATTGTCTCTTTTATGTGAAATGTCAAATTTCTGGTCATCTTTTGTCTCTAATAGTACAACAGTTTAAGAAAACAGCTGTTTTTTGTAAGTGTTCTGTTGTGTCACACACCTGTTTCTTTTACAGACTTCTGAAGCCAATCATCAACAGCAGCCATGTTGGAAATGTTAAACTCGACCAAGCCTGGTTGGAGTTTGAGGAAAGACGCAGCTTGTAGCTTCTTTGCACACAACAAAACATGTCAGTTACATAACGAGATGTCAAAAAAATTGACCGTCTTTACAAGTGTGTATTGAAAGAGAAATTGGTTATTCAGATCCAGGCTGTACACATGTTTACTTTTGCTTTTTTTTTTTTTTTTTTTTTTTTTTGTAGCCTGGTGTGTATGCTGGTGTGTATGCTTCTGCATTGGTTTAATATTTTTGAACTGCTAGAGTTTGACCCATGTTATGTCTGTTAACATAGGAGGTAGCCTTCATGACCGACACTGTAGTCAGACAGCAGAAGGAGCTTCGTGTTATTTAGATAGTCGCTGAACATGTCAAAACCATAGTTACTAAGCAACACAAGCTTGATTTTCTTGTCAAGTATTGTACTACTTTAACTGCCTACAAAAAAGAATGTTGCAAAGAATTTAACATGAAAAACCCTCATACCTGATAAAGAATTCAAGCATGTAGATATTAGAGCTACCATTAGCAACCAAAAGTGTCCAGAAGTTTGGCTTGAGGTGGTTTTAGGAAGCATTTTTAACTGAGTAAATTCAGGCTTAATTGGTGTTGACTAGGGAAGTGCCAAGACCGGCAAATACCACTCCTGCTGTGTTCTTTGCACCCCGGTCGCAGCTCTCAGAGGTATCCCCAGCCTGTTGATCCTGTGAGTGAGAGAGAGAGCATCGAACAAGAGGAAGCAAAGGGAAGAGAGAGAGAGAGCATATGAAGCAGGCGAGGGAGAGATGGGGGATTTGTGGAAGTGTAAAACAAAGAGATGAGTGATGAGGTGAGACACGCCTTGTGTAATGTTGTTGCCGTGGAATCACAGCTCTAGTCCTGAGGTCTGATTTTTTAGCTCTTTTTCTCTCCTTCCTCGAGAACTGTCATTAAGTCATATGATCATGTGAGGTGCAAAAAGTTGACTGAGTCACTCAGCTGAGTGCCCACTGTGTGTGTGTGCATGTGTGTGTGTGTGGGTAGCTTTCAGGGGTTCTTCTTCAGGTCACACATGAATAAGTAAATATGGTAACTGTTTTTTTTTTTAACCATGTTATGTTTCAGACTTTTACCTTCATGTTAAATTTACTTAAGAATTTGTTCGTCAGTGTCTTCACATGTAGTAAGGACATGATCTCTCACTTCCTTTCCATCTGCAAGGATGAAAATTGTGCTTTTTGGCACCAACATTCAAGCAAGAGGTAACACCTGCAGGAATTCAACCTCCGCCTTTGGGGTGTTAGGTGAGATTTCTTGACACCTGTTTGCCCTATTTAAAGCACATTTATGCTAATGCACAGATCTACATGGCGTGTTCATATCTATTTCATGAGATTACAGTCACATGACATGCAAGAGTGTTATATAATTTTGCATCAGTTATTCATAATTTTGTCAACATTTTTAAAATTAGCTACTGGTGGTTTCAATTTTCAACTAAATATTTAAATCTATAGTGTGTAACAGCTCTGGCTTGTGCTGTCATGGTTTCAGGAGTGTCGTCAGCTCCATAAATGCTGCTATGTGCTTTTGTGAAATGATTTTTGAAAGATAACTGACATAACACATTTTATTTGACTTTGTACTTCGAGCCTGCATGAATTGAGCCCATTTTAGGAATATTTGTACAAATGAGGTGATGCTCTTGGGTGAGAAAATAATCTTAATAGTGCTCAATTTACACGCTGATACCAAAACAGTGATATGAACTCAGGGGAGTGGGGTGAAAGTGACAACAGAGAGAGAGATTACTCAATAAGGGATGTAGCCCATGCTTTTATAATAGAGGGTTAGGGTTAGGTTTATGTTAGGATAGGTTAGGGTTAGGGTTAGGGTTAGCCAAACCCTAACCCTACCTTTACATAAGAGATAAACCTACATGGTATTTTTTTGGGCCTATATTGATTATCAGTTGTCAAGTCAAGCGTATATTCATTTGCAGTAAAGGTTAAAATACTGGCTTCAAAATTTTGAATTTAAAAACAACACACACTTAATTTTGTTACAATGC
This sequence comes from Thalassoma bifasciatum, assembly GCA_008086565.1. Classification (NCBI taxonomy): domain Eukaryota; kingdom Metazoa; phylum Chordata; class Actinopteri; order Labriformes; family Labridae; genus Thalassoma; species Thalassoma bifasciatum. The sequence goes on from RPOG01001337.1 coordinate 111,770, forward strand.
TTTCAAGAGTATTTTTATTCAAGGGACAGTGAGGACTTTCTAGGTGATCTTGATAAAGTGTCATCTCTTGATATATGTCTGGTGGTAATCCACAACTTAAATAATGTTATCAGCATCAAAATAGTTTATTTCTAAATGGCACGTCAAATTCCCAGTAAAAATACCATGCCAACTAACAAAGTTTAGTAGTGAGAGGAGAGATCTATGTTTTCTCTCATCTTTTCTTCTTTTTCTACCCTTTCTCTACTCTTGAGATGGAGTTACGACTGCTGATAAAGAGACAGGGCTACTTGAAAGACAAAATAATCCAGTTTTGAATTGATCTCTTATCAGCTGATTATTGACCAAAAAAATGACTGATGCCGATGGGCCTCTAAATGCCAATATTGGCACTGATTGGTCTATCCCTTCTTGATATACTTCTATAATCAACATATCATACCTGAAAATAATGATGCGCATAGATGAAAACTTTTTGCATGAAGTTTGATTTCTTTCATCAAAAAAGTGTCCATGACAAAGCTTTAAAATAAAAGCTTGAAGTGACGACAAAGGGAGTCCAAAATTGAGTAACAGACTTTAATTTTGAAGACTTTCACTGTCTTCTTATCATTATCTGCTGTTTTATTACTCTATCAAAGACATGGTTAACTTTGCCAACTGTTTCAAAGTTTCTTCATGTCTACAAAACAAAATCTACTTTTGGGTTAAGAATGAGGTTAAGTTTTGAGGTCATGGTTTCTGGTTGTACCAACTTAAGTAAGTTTTGTAACCAATATACCTTCAAGTGGTTAATGAACCACATTTGACATACTTTTACACCTTGAAAAATTACAGGAAGTCTAGAAGGTTTTAAAAAGTCACCTGCGCTCACACATGTATGAACCCACAGGAAGCAAACTCTGTTGTTGGAAATGTGTTTCTCCACCCGGCTGGTCTTTCCAAACTTTTCAGCCTACAACCCCCCAAAAAAGTGGCTTAAGAGACTGATGAAACCCTTGTGTGACAGATATGAACAATAAAAGGCCTTTAATATTTAATGGACTATTTAACTTTCAGCTAAAGTGTACAAGTAAATCTAAATGTTCTATAAAGTTCTCTCAGCTCCAAGCTGTTGAGCTTTCTGTTACGTCACTTTGCTGAACTGTAACAAAGTTGAACTGGCCCAAGCCAAGACTGGAGGCCTCAGCTGTGTCAGAGCAGAGCCAACGCATGGAGAAGGCCTTCACTGGGGTGACGAGAGCAGGGAGCAGGGAGCCAGTGCATGTTAGCTAGCTAGAGCGTTTGGTAAAAGTGCAGACAGCTTGGGAGGTGCTAATGAATGCCGGGCATTGCTAACCGTACTGTACCCAGGCTCCGGGCGCAGCCTGGCAGCCTCCTGTCCCTCCTGCCCGTGCGAAATGTGAAAGATCAACCGGTTGGAGGGAGCAGACGGGAGCAAACACACACACAAGTGCACACATACTTGTTCTAGAGCAAAAACAAATGCACGTGTGTGGATGAGTACACACACCACTATGTGTACACTTGTATATGGATACAAAGACTCACAAAGACAAAATTCTGCACAGGCTCTCAGAAACAGCCACACAAAAAGTGCACCCACACAAACACATACACACACACACACACAGGCCTGGCTCACAATGGTATCACATCATGAGGGCTCCAGCCAGGCCAAGCCATGAGGCCTCAGCTGAGATGATTCAAGACTCCCCGCTTGGTCGTCACTCAATCAGCCAGGTGGAGCTCCACTCCAGAATGACAGCAGAACTCCAACACTCCACGCTTCAGCCTCCAAATGTGGAAATTAATTCCTGCTAATCACAGAGAGAGCTTGTTCCCTGAAATGTATATTTCAAGTTGTAATGAAAAGATAAATCTTTGTATTTTGTGGCTCGGAGTACAAATTATATTCCATACTTTCTCATTCATCCTTTTTCTTAAGATAAAACACTTATTTTTTTGGTCATTTTTTCCTTTGTTGTTCACTTAACATGTTTCCAAATACAAGAGGAGTCATCATAAAACAAATAATCTGAACAAGAATGAAAAGCTTCATAAATGATCCATTAACTGATTTGAGAAAAGGTTGCTGAGGTTGTATTCAAGTGCTGATGACATTTCACAACCAGAACAAAGAAATTCTTACTCCTCCACAACCTGGAGGATCTTGAATCTCCACATTTGAACCAGACAAAGTGTAGTGACACATACTGCACTCTCTACATTATTTACAAGAGGAAGATGTTTCCTGGAACTAAATGTTATTTATGTTTAGTGAATCAAATCTGTAAATATTTCACGGTCCAAACTAATTACAGTGTTTTACTGTGATAACCCTTATTGAGAAATCACAAGCAGTGTTTGAAGTGGACAACAAAAGTGCCACTACCCTCATTTACTTTCTAGCATTTGTATTTTCTTTTACAACTTCACATCGGACCATAAAAACAATTTACATCAGCTTTTGTAGCAAAACAGTCAACATTATGTCATAGTGCACCATGAGCAATGCTTTTTAGGTGCTATTATACATCAACAAGACAACCCATCACTTGGAAAGGGCAGGTAAAGGTATTGGGTTGTTGAAAAAAGTCCTATGGGTTTAGTGGTGGCAGTACTGTGTACTCAAGCAGTGGTTCTAAAAGTGGGGTTTGGGACCCCCTCGAGGGTCAGGGAATGCCGTCCAGAATCCACATCTATTTTTAATTTCATATCTCTTTATATCCTCTTTTCCAGTAAAAACATGAACAAAAAGAGGGGTTGCTTTTTTAAAATATAAAACCATAAAAACAGAAAACCCCTGAAACTTTTTTTCCCAAATTTTAATTTTGAAGACCCCTGAAGTGATATCAGTGGCGGCAGACTGGTTTAGGAAACAGAGCCATGTGTGTACAATAATCATTTTCTAAATTAAGTATGTTAGACCTTTTTTTTCTTTCTCTTCATCTTGTCTGGTTTTAGATTAACCTAGGGAACAACTAATTTTGGGGTCATGGGCTTCAAAGTTTAGGAACCACTAGAGTCTAAGAGACGACTTTAACAGCAAAACTAAATTTTCAACAAGACGATCAAATCAAGGATGAAAGAGCAGACATAAATCTTGATCGGCTCTTCAAAAACTAAAACAAAGCAAGTTTTTAAAAACATAATTTTTGTGTATTTGTATTTTCAGTTCAACAAGAGGCACATTCAGACGCGACCTCCTGAAAATGTCTTGTTTGAAAGGATGTTACACGCCAAAACCAAGGCATGAATTATTATAGCAAGTAATAAAGTCCGACAACAGAGAAATGACAGTTAAAATCTTGAATCTAAATTATGTCGGCAAGTTTTGCTTATTTTAATTCATGGCAAAACCTGAGCAATTGTTTGTCTTATTTTTTTTATCAAAAACTATCTTATTAAAAATTGTCATTAGCCAGTCAAACGAGTCCAGAACAATGTTTTACTTCAAGAAATCATGAGACATAAATGGCTGAATTACTAGTAACTGGTTATATAAATGATAATAGGGTAAGAAAATTTTTGTCTTCAGTTTTTTTTTTTTTTTTAATAAGGATAATGTCTGAATACAAAAACCAAACGTATTTTTTTCCTATCTCATTTGCAGATTTTTTAAAAATCATTTACAAGTAAGACATTTTTCTCGTTTCTCCTTTTCGAAGGAGGTCAGGAAACTATCACTCAATGCTCAACTTAAGGCTCAAAATGTGACTAGGTTTAGTTTGCTGCATGTCAGAAAAAGTAAAAACTTCCCTCCTGTGGTGACCCAGCCCCAGAAGCGATGTGTTTAAAAGCTGTAAACTCTCATCAGGTATGTATGCTAATAACGGAGAGATCAGCAGCTCTTAAATGTAAGAACATGTTGAGTTTTTTTCTCCTGTTTGACAACCTGGCAGGAAGGCTTCTTCTCTATTCTACACATTGTCTCCGTGAATTATACCCAGCTGTATAAGATGAATCATATTTACCATTTCAACTGATGAATATTCATAAAGCAGTGTTTTGCATATAGCTTATCGGAATAGAAATGGATGCCTGAGGATTTCAGATTTTATAATCCATGACCTGCCATCTGTACTGTCCCTACATATTATTACAAATGATGATTTTTGAAAACTTTTTATTCAGTGTGAAAAGAGAAACGCACATTTTTCTGTACAGCATTAAGTATGTATATAAATCATTTAACAGCACGTCACTGCAGCTGGTATGTTCATAATGTTACTGCAATATCAGGTTTTAACATTCAACTCCCACCTGACTCTGAGGTACAAAATGTAATGCGTCAGTTTTCCTCCCTCAACTTTCTCCTCTACTGTAACAGCCACTCTCCAGTAAGTCGAGTCTCATTAAACGCTCTTTGCAACTTGTCTGGAGATGTATCTATTCATTAGCTTCAAAAGGGTGTCATGTGTATGAATTATGCTAACAGGATCTAATTAGCAGATGCAAATGAGGTTAGTCAAAATTGTACTGAAAAGACAGAAGAAAAGCTCCATGGGATAGTTGGAGCTCGACAGCTCACCAACCGCCCCCACGCTGGGCACCAAATGTGATGGTTCGCCCCTGCTGCTGCTCTATACAGGAGGCAGGACCGAACCATAAACACAGACGCGGGGAGGACAGCTGTTCAGAGGTATTCTTAGAAAAAAAACAGCACTCTTTTCTCTTCAAAAACACAAAATCCCACCTTCTGTAACTTCCTGTCTCATGTCAGCTGTAAATTATTCCACTTGCGTACTTTCACGCTGCTCTGCCTGGAGCCAGAAGTTAGCCCCTTCTTCCAAACACACACACACACACATGCATCCCCATCTCTGTCCCACAAGATACAAGTTACACAACCAGCTGATGGAACTCCAGAATCCGGCGTGAAGAGGACTCACGAATAGCAGCCGCCTACAAGCTCCTGCCATTCTGACATCAGTGCCCCCAGACTGTGGAGAAGCTGGCAGAACTCGGGGAGCATGCCTTCTGGCCTCGGCAGGGAGGAAGGCCAGCAGGCTGCGGCATAACTCACATATGCAAACACACACACTTCATCCTGCAGTGGGAGTCGTGGCTGGGCTTGCTCATACGCTAACAGGGTTAGAGAGGGGAGCTAGCAACTGGTGACCCTGTTTATGTCTGGGATCAGACTGCTACAAAAAGAGGAAAGCAGGTTGCTGGTAATTGGCTTGAAACTCTGAATGTACACCTTTTGTTTTGAGCAGCCCTGACACATTTGTCCTGGAAAGACTGGCACGGTGTCATTGTCAAGTTGTGATTCAAATCTGAATGCTTTTCAGTTCAGGATCTTACTTGCTGTATTTGTAACTGTCAAGCTGAAACTGAAGGTGTAAAATTCCCCAAAAGTACCTGAAGTCTCTTTCATGTAAGTGCAACAGCTGTAAATTGAACACCTTTCTCTGTGTCTCTATCTGAAAAGTTTACTGTCCTTGGTTTGTTCTCACTTTCATTCTCAATCAAAAAATGTCTTCATTCCAATTATTACAGTTTGTTTTATACTGGCTGTGGATATGGGATGCACAACTTATCACTATAGACTGTATAAAACATGGGCATAGGCACTCTGTTAACATTCATCTGTCTGTAGTTGCTTTACCGGTAAAACAGACTCATTTGACAGACTATTGATACCTGTATTGATACCTGTATTGATACCTGTATTTTCTTCGCACACCACTATTGTTTACAGCCTAGTACAAAAAAACAAACAAAAAAAAAACCCTCAAATCGGACTGTTTCATTCCTCTATCTGCAGACACTGTATTTAGGATAAATCTTTTTCAAACTGTGCAGTTTAGAAGATATCATGAGCAGGTGTGAGTGAGGAGGCTCAAAGCCCACCATCAGAGTTTAGCATCACCACTTTGGTTTCTAACAACCAATTGCTTCTAACAAACAGATGGGTGATGTCACTGATACTACGTCCATTTATTGAACAAATTATGGTTACATTGTTTACTAAAATGAGAAAATAGCGCAACAGACCACTTTACTTTTCCTGCTATGAGAATTTCAAATTTAGCTGTGGATTTTTTATTTCCTTTTTTTTTTGTTGTGTTGAGGAATAATAGTCCAGTCAACTGATGGGCACAAAATGGGACATTAGAGTGAAGATGGATTTTTCTTGCATTAGCTTGTCTTTGTGCAGCAAACTTTGACTGCCATAAACTTTGTAAGCTTTCCGTTTAGTTCTATGGAAGTTCTTGAAGTGAGTGCAATTGCTCTCAGTTTTTGTTTGATAGTTGTGGATCAGGGAAAAGTTGACAAAAACTCAAGAGGTGGGCGCCACAATAGGAAGAAAAGTCGACGCCCACCTCTTGAGTTTTGAATCACCAATTTGGCTCCTAACAGCCAATTGCTTCTAACTTTGTATCAGAAACAGATGGGCTTCATCTCAAATACAGTACTACGCCCATTTATTATACAGACTATGGTCACATTGTTAACCAACTGAGACACAGCATATGCAAATGGACAACAGACCACCTTACTTTTCCTGCTACGATATACAAATCTGGCTCTTTATTTCTTATATTTTATTTTATGTTTTTTGTTTGCTTAGCTGTAATGAGGAATAACAATCCACTTTGCTACTGGACATTAAATTGGACATTAGTTAAAATAAGTTTGTCTTGTTTGGCTTATCCTCGTCTCGCAAACTTTGTCTGCCACAGGCTTTGTTAGCTTTGCTCTTAGTTTCATGTAAGTTCTTGAAGTGAGCACAGTTGCCCTCGGTTTTGTTTTGATGGTTTTCACGGGCGCCATAATGGGGAGAAACATTAGGACAATTCCAAAGGCCAAATACCGACAGACGTGACAAGTAGATGAATTCTGATGTGCAGTTTTCCCATGGGACACAAAATCAAAGGCTGTGGAACATTTAATAAAAGACAAAAGAAGGAGGTAAAGGGATACAAACTGACCCTCTTTTTTTCCCATAGATTTTTAGCACCCAGGTGCTCTACAAGCAGGACAGTACTGCAACTACTATTCCACCTTGAAAGTATGGTGGTACACTTTTTGTCTTCTTCGATCAGTTTCAGCTAAATCCAGCTGAAAAAGTGAAAGAGAAAACAGCTTTGTGGTGAAGCTCACCCCCCTCACTTCCTCTGCAGGTGACTCATTGCAAGTTACAGCTAACCACACAGGTGGGATACAGCTCAGTCCCCAACACTTGCATGAACTCAAAAATGAAAGTAAAATTTTAAAGTTTTACACTGATTTATTCAAATTTACCTAGAGTAATAATTAAAGAAGTTGTCTTGGAATTTAATTTTTTTTTTTTTTTTTTTTTTAATAAGTTTACAGTCTGTGTATGCTGGACCCTCCTGCATGCTCATGCAACTGTTTTTATTTATTCCTAAAACAAGAACTCTATAACCATCCAGTAAAACCAAAACGCCTAACAAGGATCACAATTAACTGCAGTTTCTCAAGACATGATAACAAAGCAAAGGCAGTTTTCTTCTTTGTTCATTTTGACTGCAGCATCCCCTGTCTTCACACCTCCCACATTGGTTAATGTGTTGCATTGTCCCCCACACAGCTACACACACATTCACACACACACAGGGGCGCAGCAGAAACACACAGAGACCCACACACTCACTCGCAGAGCTATATGACGACCACAGCAGCCGGGGCTCCCCTTTTTGTCTGCCTCTGCACTGAAGGTGTGATCGCTGCAAGGGTTTGTGCAGAGGTGGGGGACATTCTTTAATGCAGGAGGTGGGGTCTGTACGGGTGGTGTGCCCCCTATTTCTCAGTCACAGTTTGAACTAAAAGTTGCCCTCAGAGTGAATTCCCTACCCTCTGTCAGAATTGTGAAGAACAGCAAGTTGTTTTCACCACACAAACATGCAGCTCCCTGCACTCTCATTGGCTGATGTCCGTGGCATGACTTGTTGCACCATTCTCTGATCACTAAGTCAAAACATGAAAATATTGTGCAACTCTTTTTATTGATTTTGTTCATGAATAAAGAAAAAATACAATGCCCAAGTCAAAAAATAATGACAGTATCTCCTAACTGCTAATTGCCATCATCAGCTTTGTACCACGACAGACATGTGAATAATGCAAGACAAATTTCAAGTACCTAAAAACCTGAATGCAAATAAATAAATAATAAAATTCTGGTTTAGAACGCTGGATATGCATACGGTTGTGCGACCAAAATCACTGAATCACTACATTACTGAATTTTTACTCAAGTTTCAACATGAAAAATGTTGTCTTCTTTGAACAATGTGAACTTTGAAAACAAAGCAAAACTGTTCCACCTTCAGGTCACTTTCCAGCAGAATACAGTTCTCAGTGCTCTGGATCAGGATTTACTTTATTTCTTTATTTTTTAAATCAACATTATCCAAACCCCTCTCAGAATTTTCAAACAGCACAATATAAAGGTCTTTGACCATTATGAAACGATTTACAATCTTTTTTTAAGCCCCCAAGTGTGGTCATGATGTATAATCAAAAAGTTTCAAAGTATTTTCAGACGACAAGTTCAAACTGTGGAAACTACATGTGGCAAGAGAGAGCAGCCTGACTGATGTTAGGTACAGCTGACAAAAAGTGATACAACCCAACGTTCGCAAGATGTGTCTTTGGTCTGGATTCTTTCTATCAGGGCATTGGTTCAGATAGGTTTCCATTCAAGTCAATGTGTCATCTCACACCAATCCGCTCTCTTGCGGTCTGACTGCATCCCTGCTCCGGCAGGCCTCAGCATATACCGAACAATCCTATTTCTGCCGGATCCCAGAGCTATGGTGGGTCAATCCGGGATAGGGGCGGGATAGGAAGTTGTGCACAAAAAACAACCACTAACTTTCAAAATAAAAATAGACCCTGTCAAAACCAGCGCATCCAGGAGTGAATAGGTTGGAGGCGTTACAGCCCAAGAGTGAGGAGAGGCTCATGAATGAAGTTATAAGCACAAGATCTTCTCAGCCACACTTCTCTGGCTGTATGGTAATCCTGTGCCATAGCAGCTGGTGTGAGTTGACGTCTGCAGTCAACATGCAACAGAGCAGAGTCAGACCGGGGTCACATCTGGTGTGTACCCAGCACAGAAAAAAGGAGGGAAAGTAAAAGTGAGTATTCTCAACTCTACAAAGAGGCCCAAACATATTTTCATTTAGTGTTCTGTCAAGTTCATCAGGAAAGTGAAAGTGGAAAAGTTTTCTGTTTTTAGTTCAGAGAAATCTTTTAAGGAAGTTGTGTAATCCGTGGTCTTACCCACAAGAACATGAGAAGATTTGTTTGTAAATGTGCAACATATAGTTTGTTCAAATGTGGGCTTTGGTATTTGTTACCTCTAAACACAATTATGAATAACAGTTGTTTCTGTTTTAATAATGAGATAATATCCATTCACACATTCACAGTGAACACGAGGAACTAGTATCAAACCTCGAATCTACTCTCTTGAAGAAAATTAAATGTTTTCTCTTTGTTTGTTTTTGTTTTTTTTTTCCAAATGTTGATCTTTGCATGGAAACGGTCACACATTTAGTCATAGGCCATAATTGATCCATAAGTCCCAAAGCACTCCTCTCTCTACAACTGTGTCATAAGTTTAACCATCAAATATTTGAAAACCGAGTAAATAACAGCATGCTTTTTATTGTTTTTGAGAAACCACAGCTTTTCAATGCAGTCAAACACTAAGACATTATTCATACCACGCTGTGTGAAACACATGAGCGACTAAAAGTCCAAATTTTCTTGGGGCTCACTCACTCAACAAAGACCAGATTTTTGAGATAAAGTCTGGACCATTATCACTAGGTTTGGGTCCAGCCTTCCTCGGCTGTTCTGTTCTATCAAGGTCCACAACCATCAGATGAACCTCGAAACAAGCACTCCCCCGTCAGACAGAATGTTTGGTCCATGTGTCTAGACCTCCACCATGTCTGACCCGCCAGCACAGAAGGACACACAAACACTCGACAGACGATCATACGGAACAAACACAGGCAGGCTCCTTCCCTGCACCATGTGACTTGGATATGCATGCTCACTGCTGTTCGTAATTTCTTATCATTGACACCCACCCCTCCACATCCACATATACACTTGTCAAATATGACACCTCTACCCACAAGGAAGAGACCAGGTTGTCAGCCCTCCTCTAGAGTCTGACTAAAACTGTCCCACCTAGTTTAGCCACAAGCCGATATGAGTGTACCCTCCTTTAAATGACGTCTGCGTAGGTCTCAGTCCTCTGACTGGAACACAGGAAGGGCTTTTGCTCCTCCTTTACATCTCTCCTCTGCTCTCCAGTCAGAGAAGGAGCCCAAAGCATGGACCACTTCCATGATATGTGGGAGTCCCTGCTGTTTCAGTGGCTGCCAGGCAGGCAGCCTCTTCCCTCTCCCTTCCGAGCGTTTGGCTCCATAACCACGGGAGCCCATCTGATGTGGTCCCCCCATCTGACTAGCAGCTCTCTTCCCCAGGCCCAGACGGCTGCAGGGACCGAGCAGACGAGAGGGGCCGCAGATTGTTGTAGACCATTTACATGTAAATACAGAGACCGGGCCTGGATCTGAGTTCAATATTGAAGGTGTCCGCTGCACTGAGGTCCCTCTGTGTGTGCATATATGAGCCTGTGCACGCACGCTGACAAGTGTATATGATTGTGTGTGGGCGTGCACGTGCACATTTGTTGTGCATGTATGTGCATGGCATGATCCAGTACATCTAAATTATACAGCTGCCAAATTGCTGCAAATGTTTTAATACAAAAGCATTCTGTGGTCTCTAATTATATCTAATGGCTGCTGGATGCGCCTCTCCAGAGCAGAAAACGGAGCCTATTCTCAGGATGGTTTGGCATTTATTCAACTATTTTTATATTTACTTGCACAAAGCACTAAAAAAATAACTACTGACTAAAACTCAGCCAGTTCTTATATAAAGGAGGCCTTAAAGAGGGTTAAGATGATGTTTTTTCTCAGACAGTGGGGCATCTGAGGGCCTCCTAGCAGTGTGAATGTAAGTCTAACTCCCCAGAGGAGCCTGAAGATGCCCAGGCTCTTCCAGGGGGTCAATCTTAAACCATTAATCATGTCTACATAACCTCCCTCCCACTAGCATATGCCTGCGGCTGGTAGACAGTAAGTCAGTTAGGGCTTTCCTCTGTGTCGCTCTAGAAGCTTTCATACCGGGAGAGAAGTGTTAAAAACTCTACATTCTCACTTCTGACTCACTGATTTAACCACATTGAGGCAGGAGCAGCAGCAGAATACTCCTGTGGTGTAAATCTGTTAGTCCAAAAAAAAGGGAAAAAAGAAGGAAAAAAGGAAGGCAAGAGAAGGAAAAAAATAAAGGGTCCTCCTGAAATGCAGTTTCTGAGTCAGGTTAGCGATGTGATAAAAGCCCAGCTTGTTTGGCAGTAATAGTGCTATGGGAAAGGACAGAGGAGCAGGGGTGAGCTCTGCTGGGTTGTCTTGGTGGCCGTGGTTGGTTGGTTTCTTGGTTAGAATATAGGACTGTCTCCCCCTCCCTCCCCACTACAGCTCACCCCAACTCTCCTCAAGCCAAGAGAGTATATGCCTGTTAGAGAGGGCACGTTATCTAGGGAGCTTAATGCCGAGTCGATACGACAACGCCACCCTCCCTTACACCTCACGTTCCAGGGAACACGTATATCCAGTCTATGCTGTCAAACTTTTAGCACCTGCTATTTGGCTCTGGTCCCTTAAGTCAATTCCTCCAGTGTTTCAGAAAAAAGGCAGGGAGAAGTGGGTCATCAAAGGTTGATGTTAAGACGGGGATGAGGGTGAGATTCAGGCCATTGGTGTACCACTCGCTTTAGGCGTCATCTACTTTGTGACGACATACTGTGTGGTAGCAAAAAGGATGGATGTGTCAAATTCAGTTAAGTGATCCATTTCCCAAATTCACAAAAGAAAATGCTGCAGTGACTTTTACTTAACAAAACCCCAGAAAGGATCAAATAAAACAGATTTTTTTTAAATCAAGTTCTGTCAAATCAGTTTTGTTAAGAGTCTAATGTAGCTCCTGGGAGAAATTTCTCACAGCTATAAATATGTACATAAAAAGATTATAGATACTGTCTGTTTTTATGCTGATCTCATTTGCTTTTGCAGCTCATTGAGAGATTTTATTTTTCAAAGCCCCATAAAACGGGTTGACCAAGACCTTTAAGGACAAAGACCACACAGTTAATAAGAAAATACAACTACTCAAAGCAAACAGAGCCAGTTAGAAAAAAGAATGGAAAGGCTGACAGCTTCCCGGCTGCAAGGTAAGATGTTCCCACCTACCAGTCAACGTCACCACACCTTTACTTATGCAAAACTGTGACATGTCATGGTTATTATGTTTAAAACAAATGCTTTGTAAAGTAGTCACTAATAAAGCAATGGGCAGTGAAAACAGTGGACTGTATAAACAATGGACAGCATGACTTCACTTTTGTACCAGTGAATATACCATTGTACCAATGTAAAATATGACATAAAAACTATTTTTTTAACCCCTAATGACTAATGACAAGGATGTTTTTCAGAAAAAAAGAACTTGGCCACAATGCAGCCCAACAATGAGTTCATGTCACAGCAGCATACAGATGTAAGAAACATTTCTAGGAGGTGTATTGATTTTAAAGTTTGACCACAATCCCATTCAAATAAATGGAGAGTTGGACGTTTTTTTTCCTACTACCACTCACCAGGGAGAGCAGTTTTTGTGGTGACTTTGCTTCGAGCCGAGCAAGATGATTTCCATTCTTTTTATTCAAGACTCCAGACCAAAACCTTTCACAGGCTGTACATTTTTTATTTACAGCAAACAGGCATTTAAATGTCAGGGGGGGTCAGGGAGACTTCCTGGTGGACACTCAAGGAACTGCAGCTTCAGACCATAAAATTCTACATAGCTTTTTAGTCAGTGATTGTTCGGCTTATCTGTGGACATAAACAGATCTGAGGTGTTCCCTGGTGTCAGTCCATGCAAGATCTAAAAATGCAAAACAATCTTATAATACCCTCTGCAGTTTCCAGATGTTTTAGTCAATGGCTGTCCACTACTGTGTCTTGCTTTGCTTGGAGATTCTGGCTGTTAAAAGGCATTTTCCTATGCTGCCTTTACAACATGTTTTCTCATTGGCTGATTAATGTAGGATCTCTACTGAAAAATTTAAACAGACATGGCCTGGAGATATTTTACAAGAAGAGTGGCTCCATATACACACAAACTTGTCTGATTTATTGGCGTGAGACTAGAGCATGGGAGGTGTGGTCTTCTTTTTTGTAACCAGCAAGGAGTCTTATTGCTGTATGCTGAAACAAGCTGAAAGAGGACTGAGTGATTTTTTTTTTTTTTTTTTTTTTTTTTTTTGAGCGAGAGAGAGAATTGCTGTAACAAAAGCCAAGAAGAAATCATAACAAGAAATTGTAATATCTGAAAAAAGCTGGCTCTTATCACTTCGTTGATTTGTTACCAGATTTTAAACAAGAATTAATGGAAGAGTCAGAGACAGTGAAATGCTAGAGAATGCTCCAATGGTACAGGGCTGAGAGCAGCGATTGTGGTTGCAAATTATTAGCGGAGAAAATTAGAAGCCACTTAGGAAGAAGTTTTCATCCAACCACAATTTCACATCCTCAGAGCATACTTGGAGGACATTTACACTGCATGAATCACAAATTTAAAAAGAGACAAAGTAGATCAGAGTGTCATCTGCAAATTGATTGTGTGAGACATTTCTTTTCCTAGATAAGGCCCATTTGTTTCACATATTCTCAATATATGGATAGCATAATGTAACTCAAGTTTTGTTTTAATAATAACTTAATCTGAGTTGATTTTAATGGTGGGAAAGAACAAGAGCAGCACAGATAGTTGATACTCACACTCCCTTCCATACTGTGTACCTGCTGCTCTCCCCACAGGCCTGGGGTGACACTTTCTATAATGCAGTAATCCAAAAATCATGTTATCATGCCTTGGGGAATCAAATACAGTGAGTGCAGCTTCAATCCTATTTCCCTGAATGCAGCTAGTACACCTTATTTCTCTAAGATTTGTCTTAACACACTGGATTATCATTGCTCCCCGAAAACCTGTGCATCACCCACGTATAGGGCTCACATATCCCCAGATACATTTCTGCAATAATCCACCGCTTTCTTCTTTCACTGCAGACTAGACACACAATTACAGGCAAAGGAACACACACATACATGCATGCATGCAGCAACATGCTGACATTGAGAGTTATCTGTTGATATGACGCAAAGTAGCATCCAATGTTTTAATACAATCCGCTGTATTATAATGTATCTTGAGGAACTCAAACATGCTGCATGTATGGAGAATTCCCACGGGTCCTGCCCACTGACTGGCTGCAGATGGGGAAGATTCCCATTTCATGATAATTTGCTCTGCTGGAATGACATCTGAAATAGCCTAAACATGAATATACTTTACATATTCTAATGTTCTGTGAGTGGAGGTAAAAGAAAATGTATTCAGACAAAAAATATGAACCTTTCTTCACACAAATACATTCTGTCTGGACCGAAGGGAGAGCCTTGTGCTGCGTAAATCAAGAAGGAAACGGTGCAGACAAGGAAATAAGGGAAAGAATTGATGAAAGCAATATGCACCCAAATGGAAATTCATGAAAGCTGTCACCTTGGTATCTTTGAAGACAGCAGCATGTCTGTAACATAAGCTCTCCTTGTGTAAAGACTACAGCTTTGATTAAATGTTCGCGATCCCCACACACTGGAAAATATACTGAGGGACATCTTTGATAAACTTGTGAAATAAATTCTTTCCAATAAAAACGTTCCTGAGGATGATGATTTGCGGAGGAGCGCAGCGCTGACACGGTGCACATTGCACTGAGTTCTGTTCCCAGCACCCCTCCCTCCAGGGGTCTCTGTGGCGAGGATCTCTAATGAGACTTGCGTTATTAATCCTTGCAATGGGGTACATGAATTCAGTCCAGAGCAAAGGCTTCAGCAGCCACCTCAGACCATAAAACCTGGAATGTATTCCTTTCATGTGCTCTGTTGATGATCTACTCTGACAACAATATGGTAAGACTTCCCTTCCCCTGTCGCGCGGGCCCTGGCCCCAGGCCAAAGAGGGTCATCTCAGACACACTTGGACTTTTATAGGTGGTCAAGGAACATGCTGACAGGTCACAAGTGGGAGCTCCTTTATGAGTTGCAGCAAACATCTACCTCATTTGGAATTAGTTTATTTATAGGTGGCCTGTAAATCACCTTTATTTTGTTTTCTAGCTTTCTAATGGCGGCTGAGTCTTTGGGGTCGTTTCTGCAAAACTAACAGTCTCTCAGGCTGGGGCTGTTAAAACTGAAAGCATTGAGCTTGTTTTTGCAAGATTTTCTCTCAATTGGTTTGTAATCATCTGTGAAACATCACCGTAAAGTGCTGTGATCAGTTAGGAAATATTTCACGCAAAGAAAATTTCACTTGACTTTTATTTTAATAAACTTGCCTTTTAAGACTGCAGAGATCAGACCTATGCGGGAGGAAATAAAAGCCACAGTTCCCCCTGAAAATGGTACTTTGTTTGCATGATTTAACCGTAAATTGCGGATCATGCAAGGAAAAGAAAAGCTGTACATGTTTGCACTAATGAGGTGTTGACAGCTGAGGTGTGAAACACAGGACTTTGGTTCTTCTACAGATGCAGCTTTCTTTTAACCATAGACTTCAACTTAAACTTCAGAACAAAACATGCAGGTGGGAAAAAAAAGCATATAAAAACAAATCATCAAAATGTGTATGTTAAAGGCCTTGTTTTTCCTTTTTACACAAATTCCAATTCCCTCAGCGCATTTTGAGTTCTAAGAAAATTTGCACATTTTCTTCCAGAATTTAAAAAAACGAGTGAATAATTTACACAACCCCTATTTTGTTGATTCCAAATGCTACCAAAGTTGCTTATTGTACAATTGTCTCTGTGGACTTATGCATTTTCATACAAATGGCAGACAGGTTTAAGATGATCAGGTGAAAATCAGGATTTGGTTATGCTGCAAATAAGTGTTGAGGGATAGGTCAAAACAAATCACAAGATTGGTTTCTTGAAGATGCAAAAAAGAAAGGTAGTCTGCTTTTGTACTGCAGTCTAAGAAGGGTCTCAGATTTTGATTGACAGCTTGTTTGCTGTATGCATGTAGCCCCAGTCCCCTGACGGCCCAATAGCCAGCTTTACTGTCCCATTTATGACACCAGCCAATCTGCCTCCAGCCGAGATTCTCCCTCAGCTTTTCACAGATTTGTATCCCCATTTTCCCCAAATTCATCTCACCCCCTGCTCCCCCTCCAGCTTCCTTTAAGACTCACACATGCACAAACTGCCCACACACAGACACACACTCACACACACACAGATGCAAACACAGGCACAAGCTGAGCTCACTGCAGTTGAGGATGATGTAAAGTGAGATACAAATGGAAGAAGTGAGAGTTAAAGGTCTGCGTGCAGCTTTCCTGCAGGGTTGAGTTACTTTAGAAGGAGAAATGATGGGAATATTACACCAAATGTTATTAGTCACTAGAGGGCACTGTTCCCTTTTATCATCGGGCCTGTGCAGTTAGTTGAGCGAGATGTTTCCTTGATTATTTCTGGTTTCGGAGCTTTCGATCTCTTACACTCCCATTCAGAGTGTGTGTGTGTGTGTGTGTGTGTGTGTGCGCGTGTGTTTATGTAGGTTTACAGGCTCTACCAAGAAGTTATTGCCAGTTCTTAATCACTTTTTATTCTCTAAAATGTTTTTATTCTGTCTTTTTTTTAAATTCCAAATAGCCTTCTTAATTTTTTTTTTTTTTTTTACATTTGTTACTAATTTTCACGATGCCCTCACCATATGCATAGAGCATTACAGTAGATAATATGAATTTAAAACAAACACAGTTTTTAGTGAAAGACTACCAGTTATACATGAGTTTACTTGCACCAATCCCTTTATTTTTAGGGATCTATTCTTTAAAAAGCTTTGACTTATTAATACACTGAGACCAACCTTTTCTTATCTTCTCTCTCGTGTCATATTTTTAAACTGCTTCATTCGTCGAGATGCAACAACCCCCCATAAAAACTTTCCATGTAACGTAGCATATGAAATTTCATTTCAGAAATGACACATCAACATTTCATACACGATTTATTTTTTCTATTCAGCAAAAACCTTTTCTTGGATGGATCTTGTTTGGGAAAAAAAAGTAACATCATTCCCGTTTTATTTTTTTAAACTAATATTGCGTTTTAATTTTTGAATAAAACAATAATTAATTAGTTGTAATTTTTTTAGGAAATTAGAAGACTAAAACCCCAGCATCTTTATTTTATTTTTTTCATTTCTGGAGAAACCACAAATTTGTCGTCCAATATCAGGAAGAAAAGGTGGACAGCTTTTTGTCTGGGAAAAAAAGAGGAGCACCCCCCGTTACTCGACGATATTTTTTCAACAGAGACAAACTGAATACTAAAATCACATTGTTTTAATTTTCTTTTTTTATTGTAGTTTCGGCCTAAATGATTTTTTCGTGTCGCCAGCTGTTGGTTTTATCACAGGACTGGAAACCTGGAAGTGGAAGTGTCGACGGAGGCCAATTATAGGAAATAAGGTGCACATGTGATTTTTTTTTTTTTTTTTTTTAAACGTGTTGGAGTGTTAGCATACACAGGGAGAGAAAAATGTCTCAGTGCTGTTAATGAGGGACATGTCTGTTCATCGAACTCATCTGAAAAGCAACATCTGAGTGAGTGTTTCTCTGCTCTTCTGGATGTGATGACTTAAAACTTGAGGCTGGAGTTTTGCAGTGATTGTAGATGCAGGCCTGGTGACGCACGGGGAACTGAAGTGTTGGAAAAAAATGTGAAGAAATTCAGCTTTTCTTTTAAGCCTCTTGGGGAAAAAAAGATTGTCTCGTGTTTTTCCCTCTTTTCTTTTTGACAAGGTGAGCATAAGCACTTTTCATAGAAATATCACCTGAGTTTGTTCTAAATATATTCGAGCATCCCTTCTTCTGACGAGGCCTATATTCAAAACACACACAAGGAGAAATATGGACTTTAAAAAGCCTGGATAAGTGGTCTCCATTATTTCCACCATACGCTTTCTAATTGAATTAAAGGACAGCGTCCATTGGCTGTGGAGCGGGCTCGTGCCCCCGCATGGCTCTTCACAAGCTCCTCCCCTCCTCTGTTACAATCATTGGGTGCATAGAGAACTGCATCTTATAAGAGCTGCTGAACATCCCATGTCCAACCCATAATCTGGTCTGTAAATCTGCAGGTGAGGAGCAGATTGATCCTCCTTCCATCATTTTGTCACAGAGGGAGGCGCGTACAGAGAAACAGAAACACGCAGGGCGCGCGGTGGTCGTGTGTCGCCTCCTCGGCTGAGATTCTCACTCTGGACTCTTGAAACTTTTTCTTTATTTATTGTAAGATCAAAAACAATGCAGTTAGAGAACATCCTTCCCAGCGCAAGCATCAATTTACCCAAAACCTTTTATAACCTCTCCTCGTCGGACAGTGCCAACAACAGCCCGAGGCCGTCATCGCAGCTCGAGTTCCAGGAGGTGGACCGGACAGAGTCAGAGTCCAGCGCGCCGAAGAAGTACTTGGGTAACGGGATGCTGGGCGAGGGTGAGGGGGACACTTTCACTAAAACAGGCCCCGATGGGAGGAAAGGCTCCCCGGTACTCGGTGAGGACGAGCTGTCGAGCGCACGGCGTTACAACATAGACGAACTTGGCTCTGACAGATACTTCATCTCGCCCTCCCAGGCGGGTTCCGACATGGCGAATCCCTGTTCCCTCTTTCCTTACGCAGGACAGACAGGCTCCGTGTACACCGGCTCCAGCAGCTCCAGGTACCCGGCCTCGCTTCATTACGGATCCGTCCTCCCGCCGACAGGCTTCTCCTCCTCGTCCGTGTGCACCGGCCGGAGCCAGTTTAGCAGCGGAGGGTATCAGTTCAGTCAGGGGCCGGGCTGTTTGTACCCGTCTTATCCCGGGACAGGGACGGGGATCGGCTCTATGTCTCTGCCGGGGTCTGCAGCTGGAGCCAGGGCGCAGGTCTATCTGTGCAACCGGCCTCTGTGGCTCAAGTTCCACCGGCACCAGACCGAGATGATCATCACCAAGCAGGGCAGGTAAGGAGATGCACTGGAAGAGGCTCCGAAGGTGCAATTAAAATACGAGACAGACATGTGCGTTAAGTGAAAATTGATGTTTTCGTTTTTATTATCCTGTTGGACTAATTTTCTTTGCAATTTGCAGTTGCTGGCGTTTTAAAACAACTTTTACGCATCAGCAAAATTTTACGCACACGCTTAGATCTTTGTCACGCAGTTTTAAGGATTTTGAAACTTTAGAATTCGATGTATTCGATTTTGCTAAATTGTAAATTTATTATGTGACTGCAAGTAGATATGACACACGTAAAAATAAAAAATTAACAAGTTTTAATAAGCGACAAATGTCTCCAACTACGATGCGGTATATCTGCCAGCGTTAGAGTACATCTATATTATTATTTTGCTTCTTAAATGAGCAGTGAAATATATATATTTTTTACTCTTTGTTTGTGTTTACAGGCGGATGTTCCCATTTCTCAGCTTCAACATCACTGGGCTCAACCTCACGGCTCATTACAACGTCTTTGTAGAAGTAATTTTGGCGGACCCGAATCACTGGCGCTTCCAGGGAGGAAAGTGGGTCACTTGTGGAAAAGCAGACAATAATATGCAAGGTGAGTTAAAATATATTACAAATGTGAAAAATGACTCGTTGAGTAGAAAATGATCTTCATGTTGTCTGCAGTTGGAAGACACTTTCCCAAACAAATACAAACGTCAGAATTCTTTGGGAAATTCCCTTTTAATTTAAATTGTATCATTTTTCAATAGTATTTAGTGAGTTTTTTTTTTTCCTGTAACGAAACAATTTCGGACCCTGATAAAAAAAAATATGCAATGTCACTTCAGGGCCAAGTGAAGTGTGAATTCTGACACTCTGGAAAGTAACTAATACAAACACAGTTAAAAGTGATTTGGGATTTGAATTAAATATTATATGATGAAAAGAAAAAATAGAGATGTCTTTCGCTTCAATTAAAAGTAATTTGAATTGAAGGAAGGAATATTAATGATTGATTTTCACTTGCCTTTGTTGTTAAAATAAATGTAAACTTGGTTTATAAAACGGTTTTTAAAATATGAAGTTATTTTTCTTTCACTTTATCTTTTTTATTTTCATACAGTTTTTAAGATTTTACTAATAACCTCGATAAATTAATCAGCAATGGGAAAAAGTTGTTCAAAAAGATAAAAAGGGAGAGTTTAATGCTATTCAAGTCTTGTACTTGGATTCTCTGGTCATATTATTAATCTTCACTGATTGAAATAAAGAACTCAATGTCATGTGTATTTCAGGTAACAAAATGTATGTTCACCCTGAATCCCCGAATACCGGAGCTCACTGGATGAGACAAGAAATCTCTTTCGGCAAATTGAAGCTGACCAACAATAAAGGGGCGAACAACAATAATACACAGGTTTGATACTTAAGCTTATGCTTGAAATACATACATTGCATTTTTTAATGTCATATTTTTCACTTTTATTTCAATTCATTTAATTTTTCAGCAATAACAATTAAATCTTTGCAGTCTGCTCATGAGTCAGAATGTTACACTTCTCACACATTCTTTCCTCTGCAGATGATCGTCCTGCAGTCGCTGCACAAATACCAACCGCGGCTGCACATTGTGGAGGTGACAGAAGACGGTGTGGAGGACATGAGCAACGAGGCCAGAACCCAGACTTTCACCTTCCCCGAAAACCAGTTTATAGCCGTCACTGCTTACCAGAACACAGATGTAAGCAGTTCATAAATTTTTCATTTAATTGAAGACTTTGTTTAGAAAGATTGGTTAAAGTGCTTTTACTGTTTACCTTCAGATTCTTGTTATTTATGCAGCATTTCCTTGTTTTCTTTTCAGATCACGCAGCTCAAGATAGATCATAACCCTTTTGCAAAAGGCTTCCGGGACAATTATGACTCGTAGGTGTCTCACATTCAAAGCACTGTGGTTGATCTATTTTTCCTGTGATGATCCACTGATGCACATCTGCTGCCTAGAATGTTTTCTTATACATGTGTTTCTCTTTAATTTGTTGTGCAGGATGTATACGGCCCCTGAAAGCGACAGGTTGACTCCGTCCCCAACAGACTCTCCTCGATCTACCCAAATCGTCCCAGGGGCCCGCTACACCATGCAGCCATTCTTTCAGGACCAGTTTGTCAACAACCTGCCTCAAAACCGCTTCTACACCAGCGAGCGTGCCGTCCCCCAAACCAACAGCCTTCTCTCCCCACAGAGCGAGGAAGCCAGTGCAGCCGCCGCCTCTGCCCAGCGCTGGTTCGTCCCTCCAGTCCAGCAGCCGGGCTCCAACAAGCTGGACTTGGCGTACGACAACGACTACTCCACCAGCAGCCTGCTCTCCTACGGCATCAAACCGCTGTCCCTGCAGACATCACACGCCCTCGGCTACTATCCAGACTCTGCCTTTGCCTCCATGGCTGCAGGATGGGGCACCAGGAGCTCCTACCAACGCAAGATGACCACCGGCCTGCCGTGGTCTCCCCGTCCAAGCCCCCCGGCCTTCCCCGAAGATCAGCTTGGGGTTACAAAAGACAAGCTGCCGGAGGAGAGCGCTCCACCTGCTTCTACCTGGATCGAGACATCCCACTCCTTGAAATCGGTGGACTCTACCGATTCAGGCGTGTACTCGGTGGTGTGCAAGAGACGCAGGATGTCCCCGGGGGGCTCGAGCACAGAGAATTCCCCGACTATCAAGTGTGAGGACTTGACCACAGAAGAGTACAACAAGGACAACCCAAAAGGCATGGGTTATTATGCATTCTACACAAGCCCCTAAGACTGTATTTATTCAGAAGTCAAATCTAAATCTTTGGTTTTGTTATTAAGTGCTCTCCTTTCCTTGTTAATGTCTTTTTTCTCTTTTCTCTAAAGGTGCCAAAGCTTAGTGTTCTCCCCCAAGCAAGCTGCACAAGGTTATTTTCCCAGGCCAGCCCCTCTCACATACCTGACCAGAAACATGCATAGTGATTATTGGTTTTCAAAAAGCATGTCCCCCTTTTTTATCAATTTATTTTTAAGATTTTTTTTTAAATTTTATTTTAAAAATGTGATATTCATTTTTGTTTGCCCTTTACCCCTGCGTATTTAAGTCAATTTCGTTGTACAGTATTCGTGCACTTTAGAATGTGATGTATCTTGTACAAATTGTCTTCATGGAGGTGTTATTAAATGGATAATAAAAACAGCTTTTCACAAAGCACTGTACTTGTATCTTTTTCTGTATTTTGAAATCATTTAAAACATTTACTAATGGCAGTTACATTCATACTAGTTATTGTCTCAATAATCCAAATTCCTTATTTATGGAGAAAATAAATGTTACAAGGAGGAAGGGTTCCTATTGTGTTACATGGCTTTTAAAGGTGCCATGAATTTGGGCCTTTAAATACCAACCCTGATTGGCTGCTGTCAACAGGCTGTCAATGCATCATGTTGCAATAAAAAAATAAATAAGCATATACCCTGCATCTTAGGAGAACCAGATTTAACAGTGGGCAGTTAATACAGTCAGTTCTAACCTTCTTTAAAAACAGTACCATTAATCAACAATTTACTAATAAGTGTGAAAATAACAAAAAATTAAGGCAAAATTTAGCTCATTTTCCCTGCTGTTAATCTAATTATCTCTCACAATAAGTCATATTTTGGGAAATTTTTCAACAGCTTTTTTTATATATACAAACAGTGTTTGTAATCACATTAATCATCGCACAATAATTGCAAAAGAAAATGATTAAGCTATGAAACAGCATCCAATGTGAAAGCATATTTCTGTTTCAAGGCCAAAGTCAATCTGGAGAGAGTTTCCCCCTTTTTTTTTACCCAATTCCCCCAAACTAAATGAAGCATTTCTGAGTCTCATCCTGATATCAATTGATCCTTTGAGCGCTAGATTAAAAACAGCAAATTATTTTATCTTGGAACACTGAAAATCTCTTAAGTTTCTGCTCTTTTGTATCAAAATAGATTTGGGTTGGTTATTCAATAAGATGCCCAGATTATCCTTGTCTTCAATTTGTGCTGCACATATTTTGTTTGGTTTCACTTTCCCATGATGTAAATTCTATCAGGAAGTCCTGATAAAATCACCAAAAATAGAGACATAACTCTTCTTCACATCTGAAAATAGAAACTTCTCGGGACCTGTAGCATTGATGCACAGTAAAGCTGAGCAATCCTCTTAAAGCTACAAAGAAGAGTAACAAGGTAACACCACAGCTCACAATTGAAGCAAACAAAGTGTGATTTAAATAAGAGATTTACATGTCCTACATGACACAACTCACAACACAGACCCAATTAGGTGAAAAGCACACAAAAGCACAAAGTCCTACTATCCCTTCTGTTGTTGCCATGGCGTTTTCACACATTTTATCATTTACACAAGTAATGCAACTGCATGCACGGCCTGAGTACTTCAAAAATATTACCAAAAAAAAAAAAAAAAGCTAAATGGAAATTGGTCCATCAAGAATCCAACTGAGGGCAATGTACAGTTTAACACCTCTATTAATACTGTATATCTATGGCCCGTCCAAAAGTGGATTAGAGGAGATAAAATCTATGAAAAGAGAAGTCATAATATTCACACACATATACTTGGCTCCTGTTCTCAGCACCTGTTTTTTTCCTCAGTGAAAATACTTCACCCCCCCCCTTAAGAACCCCAATTTGAATTGATTTACATACTCGAATTCTAATTAATTCTGTTGTCAGACTCTTTGACAAAGTGAGGAGTCTGACTAACTCCAATTAACACCTCCTAACAAGGTAGAGAGCTTGATTGCCCTGGCCTCTCAGGAAAGCTGTAAGGAAAAAGGCTCTTGGGNGGGGCGCTTTGAGTCTTGAGAATAAAAAATGTTTGCACTTGGTGCACTTGGCGCGTGTCAGCAAATTATATTTCTGAGCATCTGATGATGTTTTTCCTTCTCCTTTTCATGTTGTCTTGACCTCCGCTCATCAGTGGTTGAGGTGGGGAATGGCTGTCAAGATTATGGGCTGGATAACTAAAGCAAGAAAAGAAAAAGAAAAGACAACTGCAGAAATGTGTTATGCTACTGCTGTGCTATTAAAAAAAAGAGAGAAGAAACAGACATTTACTTACACAAAACTTGAACCCATAACTTCCCTGTTAATTAAAATCAGTAGGCCTGAATGATATAGGAAAATGTGAAATGTGCCACTATGTTGTGATAACATGAAGTGCGATAAATCACAATTTTACATTGGGCACTTTGGCGTTGATGCACAATTTTTCATCTATTTGCATTTGAGTTTGACACAGTACCTGTATTTGCAATTTTTTTCTCTTAAATACAAAACCAATGAAAAATCTATTTTTTACCCACCATTGAATTGGCGCGGGTTATTTTCAAGGGGAGCAATACATCAAAGTTATTCTGGCTGCATGAAAATGTTGTAAAAGCATGGCGATCCTTCCCAAGCCTCCATCCAAATATTAATGTGTAGACATAATTTGAGCAAAAGCCTTAGATGTGTGTCATGAATATTCTTAATTTGCTATGATACCTTCCATTGTGTTAATTGAGAATACTCATGTTGCAATAACAAGAAGACTGCAATTCATGGCGCAGCCTTTTTGTTGCAACAACTTTATTTCATTTTGTCAATGAACCTATATCTGCTTTAGGTCAAGAACATGCAGTATTTGAGGTGTATTTGTGCATACCTCAGCACAAACTAACAAACTCAGTCACGTTCACAAGCTGCTAACATCCAACCACTTTCATCGTCAGAGCATCATCATGTTCTACATTCCTTACCAAAGGCATGTTGGCATTGCTAACAAGCACTGAAAATGCAGTCTCTGCCATCCTCCCACTGCAATAAGTCTCCTGTCAATAAAGCAGCACAGACGTCTATCTTGTATATAAATGACAAAAATCTTCCTTAGTTTCCTCTGAAGCTCTGCAAAAATGTCCCAAGTTCGTGTTGTATTTGATGGATATTCTGAGATAAAATGTGATTTATAGGAGCTCTCGACTACTCCGAAAACCCAGCAACAAGTCGATAGATTCTTTCTCAACCATTCATGCAAGAGGTGGAGTAATCAATAGACACCTCAGCAACATGCTTCCACAAATTCAGATCGTGTTGACTTAAAAGAGATATGCGCATTGGGATGAGACCAGAAGAATTGACTGTTGGGGTTATTAACATTACCAGGAACAATCTGAGTAGCTGTTATCTGAGGCTTTGCAGGACAAAGTTGTAGTTTCTGTGCAGATTTAGTCAAACTTGTGTTATTTTTCTGTATATGTTGGAGCAGTTGCATGTCTGTGCCCTTCCCTCAGGCTACCCACTGGTCACCTGGTTGTGAGTTCATGTAAGAAAAGGCCATGCAAGCTGCTGAGACGTTGTAGCCGAGGAGGGCTGACATGTAAACCCAGATGAAGGCCCGAGGCATTTTCCTCACCTTCAGTCACACACTATTACTGCTCTCGCTGACTAAATGCAGCCACAGGCATGCGTGTGTGTCTGGGTCAATATCTCTTAAGACGTCCCCTTTTTTAAAAAGTAACCTATAGACTAGCAAGACTGATAATGTTTCTTCTTCACTCTAGATTTACCCTTTTGACGTGTTGATAAATGTCACCTCTGTGGCACGTTAAAGAAGCCAGTTAGGATTACAGGAGATTTTTTCCTTGGGGATGGTTGAAGTCTTGTTTTGTAACTCATGTTTTAAAGGGTGATTTAGTTAATCGCCTTTATCTAACAGCGAGTTATGATGCAGCTTGAGTTTAATGTCATCAGCCAGTATATGTTGCCTTTATTCTTAATAATTGTGAGGAAATGTTGGACAGATTTCTGAGTTTCTGACCTGTGTTGAAGCCAGATCCAATGTAATGTATTACAGTTCACCACCCTGGGGAGTGACTTTATTATAAGCATATGTTCTTTGTTGTATTAAGTGGAGGTCACTGGCGTGAACCCTCCTCATCATGCTGACAAATGTTCTCCTTTTAGCTCTCACCAGGTGTCAATGTATACAACACTAAAGCTTTATTTAGCTTCCTTTTGGATCTGGTTAATCAGCAGTAAAAGGAGGGGTGGGCTGACTGCAGCAATGCTCACAGGTTTGTTGGAGTGAGACCCTGGTGTGAGATGAGTCTCAAGTTAACGGGGCCACAACTGTTTGGGGAAGGGCGTTGAGTGTTGGCAGAGAGTGTTGAGGTGAGAGGAACCAGTGGCCTCGTATCGGTGCCCTCAAACGGTGTGTGTACAGTGCGGGCGGAGGCCCTGATTTACTGGTGCATGGATAACATCGGGGAGAGTATCCCGCAGCTAAGCTGCACTTAACAGGACATTGATTTCAAACCCTGTGTTCCCTCTTGAGGGCAGGGGGGACGCACCTCAACAGACCTGACCCCCCTTTTCCCCCACCTCCTCTGTCTAACTCTACCATCCCTAAGTCGACTGGTTACACCATGCCGGTCACTGGCCTCTAACCCCCCCTATCCCCTACACACACACACACACACACACACACACACACACACACACACACACACACACACACACACACACACACACACACACACACACAAACTGTCTCAACAGATTTGGAAAGGATTCAGGGGTACCACATCTCCCATAAGACACTGCACAGTCTTGAGAGCAAAGACTTGGGGTAGGGCGTGCACAGGCAGCCATGTGGAACAGATCTGTGGTCAAAATCAATGCATTGGCACTTTGATGGAGCGCTCCAACAGCTGTGGGAATTTCATATCTCTCCTCCGACTCTCCTGGTACCATGACAGGGCCCCGCTACTGGAGGAAAACAATGACCCCTGAATCTTTGGGGAGAGAGGGACTCTTAATCTCCTCTTGGTACAAACATGACAGTCAATAATCATTTGGTGGCTTCAACCTTTTATGGAGAACATGTAGAGGTTTTTTTCTAACACACTGCTGTTAGTATCAGCTATTACTCAATTCTAGGTACATAAATCAATACATAATGCCTTTGAAAAAATTTTAAGGCAGCAAAAGGCAACACTTTCAAGGATGAGAAATAATATTTCTTTTAGTCTTATCTTTGCAACATCTGATGCTAAAATCTTTTTAACTCAAAATCCCTTTTCACATCCAGACAAGGGTTGCTGATTCTGTAAATCCAAAACTTTCCACACAACTTTCCCCCCCATCTTGTTGTTTTCTTCTCCTCAAAACTTTATTTCTTATCATTACCACACCTCTGCGTGTCTTTGCATGAGTCTCAGCACAGGTGGATGGCAGTGAGGCGCTTCTTCCACTTCTTGTCTAACTTCTGACTCATCTCCCCAGCTGCATTATACCAATGCATGTTTCAGGAGCAGTACACAGCACTCTTCTTTGTGCGCTAATGGGCTCCCAACATCTTTAAGACTCAGGGTACAATTAAGAGGTGATAGTTTGATCTCCCACCTCGCAGTTCTATTTCTGAGCTGCCGCGTGATTCTGCCGGAGGTTGATGGGTGGGTGAGGAGCGGGCTCTATTTAAAGGAAGACACCCATGAACTCCTCCGAAGGAACAGACTACTTTTATTGTTGGCAGCTGCTGTATTGCAATTCACTTCATCAGAGTTTATGTCAGTTTTCTAGTAATGCAGGTTACCAGAGGTCTCAGTGGCAGAATGTAACTTTTATTCATGTGGTAAACCCCCTGGAGCTGCCAAAAGTGCCAAAGTCCATGCTGTTTAAGACAAAAAGATTAAGTTTAACCATCATGTCCCTCAAAAAGATGTCTTGCCATCCTTAAAAAACAAGGCCCAAAATGATTTCTCCTGCCTCAAGCATCGAGTTAGTTTAAAGAGGACTTAATTATTCAGATAACAAATGTTAATTTTACTTACAATATTTTGTGGGATAGAAAGCCAGGAATGAAAAAGAAAAAGAACTAGGTTGAGAAATAAATGAAATGTTTAAAAAGGCTATGGCATTCGATAACTTAATCACTTGACCAGAGAAAATAGTTGATACAGCATTGCCATCTGCTGGTGAAACGTAAATGTTACAAATTCATCACATAATTGTGAATATGGTTTCCTTGAGATGATAAGAGGATTTTTAAGCTTTAACTTTAACTGCAAGTGCTCCCTTTTCACAACTTACCCAGACTTCTGAATTAACATAAATCAAATGAAAAAAAACCCTGCAAGACTGGGGTTGCAATGTGAAGGGTTTTCTTTCAGGGATCTTTCAGAATTTGGAAGCACTGTGATAACCAACACTTTTGATCATATACTGTGAAACCAATGTATAAGAAGGGTTATGAGTCAATCTGAGGTTGTTTATCATCGAAAGTAGACTGTAAAGATAATATATACAGTCAGTAGCTGGAATGAACACACCTCCAGCACTTATTTGATTTGATATTTGGCTCATATTTGTTTTTCAGTAATAGTCCGTTAAAGCAAGGTAAATTTACAACCATTTCAGCATTACCCCCCATTTTATCACAAATTTAAAACTCAATTTGAGAATTGTTTTTTATTGGAGGAACTTTTTCCCCAAAATTTTTAATGCAACTTTTGGCACTTAATTACAGAAGTTTTTCCACTTGTTATATGACTATGTGCATATTGGCATTGGTAAATCATTTAATTAACAAAAATAATAAAGGATAATTATATGGATAAATAAGTTATGATATTAAGTTTTTCAAAGCTTTTTTTGTCATGGTCGAGAGGGGTAAAATAATTATCCAACAGAAAGTTGTGAGCTGCTAAGAAAATGTATGACAGATGTAGTATTTTATAAAAACAAATCCAACTAATGAGAGATGTTTGATTACAGTGAACATTTGTTTGCATCAACACATAAACCTGGAAACACTACATTCATTTCACATATAACATTGTTGAGCTCTTGCTAACCACATGAAATGACATAACAGGCCTTGAGTTTGACGGATGTGACCTGGAGGCATACACGTACATACATACAGTTGTGCTTAAAAGTTTGCACCCCCTCCAGCAGAATTTTCTGATTATTTTGGCCTTTTCTCAGAAAATATGAATGATAACACAAAAAAACTTGGTTAGAGGTTGGGTGAAGACATTTATTAACAAACAACTGTTTACTCTTTTTAAATCATAATGACAACTGAAACTTCAGAAGTGATCCTGTTCATTTTTTATACACACACACTGATTACAAGTAAATAGATCACAGGTGAGGATGGTTACCTTTAGTAGACATTCAAACACATTTGTGTTAACTTTTGTGCATTTATCAGACCAAAACCACCAGAGTTGTTTAAACTTCTTAACAGGGTCATTTTTTAAGTTTCTGTTGTCATTATGATTTAAAAAGAGTGAACTATTTTTTTTCCAAGAAATGTCTTCACCCAACCACTAACCATGAGTGATAATAATGAGTGAAATTGCATTAAAAAAAAAAAATCATACATAAATAAATGTATAAGCAGACAACAAATAAAGTTTAAAAAAACCCCAATGTATTATTATTATTGTTATTAATAATAATAATAATAATAATGATAATGTCTTTCGTCTTGAGTAACACTTTAATGTGCAAAAAGAAGTCACAACAACCTGAAGTAAGGCTTTGAGCTTTTTTTTTATTCTCCCTCAAATATTTAAGCCTCATTTCAAATTTTAAATATCTGGAAACTCAAAGAAAGCGGCTTGAAATACTTCATTTTCAGAGCTCCAGCTTTTCAATCTGATATTTTGAATGTTGGGATGCTTCAGTCGGCACAGCAGGGTAATAACAACAGAACAACAACAACACAAAAAAAGCCCGCTGGGACTTTGAGCAGACACGAAATAAGCCCCGCCCCTTCAGTACGCTTTGCAATTTGATTGGCCGAGTACACTCGACACTCAATGCCGATTGGTAATCAATCACTGTCAATCATTTGAGAGGCGTGTCTTCGGAGCGTCGTTAGGAAATGCACAACCAGTCGCTACTTCACAGAAGTGTCACCCGGTCCAGTCTCCTCATCACATTAACCGGCGGAAAAAATACTGAACGTTGTGCAAAAAGCTGGCGGAAGTTGAAATGGACGAACCTTTGGAACAAATGAAACCCCTCTTGAGAACAGTGAGTAACCGCCCATGACAGTTAACCGTTGGCCCACCATTATGTTTAGGGCTCTTTGTCCGCCGTTGCCCCTTGTTTGCCAAGCAGCCGTGGAAGTGCGAGGGATGCTTGGGAGTCAGCTTCAGTGGGGCACCATACGGCTGCTATTGTTAGCCGGTTTTCTACTTTCTGACACGTGGCAAGGATTCAAGTTGGGTTCGGAAGTCTTTTTTTAAAGTTAGTGGACGCTTTTGTGTCGTAAAAGCCCCGACAGCATTAGTTTTCCTGCCTATTTTTACGCGAGTTTTGTCACTCTGCGTTTATTTTCGAATAGTACTTGCTAACATAAATGTATTAGCCGGGGACGAGTTCAGTCAGGTCGGTTCAGTGACGTTATTAACAGTAATGTAATTAAATAATGCCCTGGTAACTACCAAGTCTTGGCATTAGTTTTATTTTTATTTAAGTAAACAAAAACATACGGATAACTACTTTTAGAAGCACATCATAAGTAGGTCGAGTAGTTGTCGACAGCGCCGGTAATCAATAACGTTATGTCCCAGTGTAGCTCTCCCCTCACATTCAACAGGTCCACTCTTCCATTTCCTTTGCATGTATCATGTTGATAAAATCTGCTAGTGCACTTACAGAAATAAAGGGCTCATTTGCATATCAAATGCGCCCAAAATAGACCGGCTTTCTTGTGTGACATTTCCAAGTCAGGAAGTGCTTCTAATTTTACTGTGAAAGCCTGTGTGTGTGCAGCTGGAGGGGGGCAGATAGACGGAAGAAACTAGGAGAGAAATCCTTTTACACCACATTAGGTTACTTCTGCTTAACTTTCCTCATGTGATGGTTTAACTCAGTTGTGCCTGACAGAATAAAGCCTTACATCCTGTCTACTGGCTTTAACTTTACAGCCATAGATAAGCATCAGATATACAGCAGTGTTACAAGAACATTACAAGTTTGAAATTCACCCAATGCTTTTGTCAAGGCTGTCCACTACTATGTTTGTGTATGTGGGTGCTGAATTAAGTGCGCATGCAAGGACATGTGCATGCATCCGAGTAACTTGACCCCTTGCTGGATAGCTGCACTTCTTCCCTAAGCGCTGACGTTATACTGAGACACATCTCAAAGAACAAGCTGTTGGACATTGCTTGCATGTGCTTATTGAAAAAAAAAACTCACTTGGATCTGGTTTTAACAAGCTAGTCTTTGTACTTTCAGGCTCATTGGTTGACTGATGCTGTTGTTGGAGGTCTTTCAAGAACCACTTTGAAAGCCAAATGAACCAGAGAAATGCATGTTTGAGTCATGACAAGGTTGAACATACACCATGCTGTGTCCTCGCTTTCGTTCTGCTGCTTTCATGCTAACTTATGAAAAGTTCAAGCCATGTTTGAGGTCTCTGCAGTGTTAGTGTTATATTGATCGATTTGGTCAACCCTCTTGGTCTCTCTTAAAGGATTCCCTTTTCTTCTTTAACCGTTTGACAATAAACACACTCCTCTCTCTGACAGAACAGTGTATTTACTGTACTGACTCAGCACCACAGTGTAAGCTTTGATTGATTTTATTTCAGGTGTTTGTCTGCTTGCCAAGAGATCAGGGATTTGTATGTCCTGCTGTTTAATTAGCGAGAGAAGGTTTAAGTCTAGCCAGAGTAGGCTCTATGACCCGGACTATTATTGACTCAGCCCTTACTGCCTGGGCTAGTGAGTTTTTTATGAAGCCTGCTCTCTGCAGGGCATGCTTTGAATGGGTTATTACTCTGAATGAGTCTCTTTGCCTGCCTAACAGAGCACTGCACTTTTCAGCAGTAGTATTAGGATAATACGATACAAGGTAATTAATTTGTACAGTACCCAGCAGTAGTCTCATTCACGTTCAAAACAGAGCGCCTCTTTGTAAGCATTGTACCTAATGTACTTTCTCTGAAATATTGAAATGAGCATAAATAAAGCAGGGGGATTAGAAGTTTTCAGAATACAAGCTCAAGTATGCAGCAACATTCAATCATACGCCTACTTTGCCAATCACAAGATCCCTGCTGAAAGATCTTTCAGCCCTATAGAGCAGCTAAAAGAAATATGGATAATTTATGCTGTAAACATCAAAGTAGAGGTGTTGTTGTTGTTGTTACTATGTTAAGACAGAGGAAATCAAAGGATTTGAGATTGTAGTTGTATAATTGGATTATGCCTTTGTCACCAGAGGACTTAGGTCTTCTGGTCAAACAAAGATGAATAAAAACCCATCATATCCTCAATGCTGCTTAGCATGGTCTTAGTCCTAATGGTCGCATGCAGTTGAGCTTAGTTCAGTGTTTGGTGTTGCTGCTGTGAACTGGAACAGAAAACTGTATTCTAGACTTAAGTTCCCCAAGCCTCTTTCTTTTGTTTAAAGCCCCTGTGAGGACTTTCAGTGTGATCTTAAAAAAGTCTTACTTCCTCATGAGTATATGTGATTATAAATCATGATTTGAAATAGGGCAATTAACTGAAAAATAATCAAAACAGACATTTTGAGCCTTTAATGAACATAAAACTGCCATGTCAGCTATTTTGTGTTTTCCTCTCTTGCGATTCTCTCTCTGCTAAGCCGTTCACAAGGTTAGTTACATTTGATCAAAACTGCAGCAAAGCAGAGTCAAATCCCCTGTTTCACTGGGTAGCCCCGCTTCAACATGATGTCTGAATCAGTTGGAGAAAACACTGTCAATCCTTGGCATCTTTGTGCAAGCCAAAGCTAAACTACGTGGACTAAAACATTTGTCCAGTTGTGTTCAGTGCTGGAATTTTTTCAACTTGTTTGTCTCAAGATGTTTGGTTAAATTTTGAAGGGATGAACAGGAGATATAACTTCATTATTTGTTTTCAGACTGGTTGGCTGAGAGCTGTCAGCTGTCTCATAAACACACAGTTGTGAGAAGGGTGTGTTTGATTTATTCACCCAGTATGCCCTGTTTGTGGAATAGCTTCCGTGGAGGGATGTCATTCATCAGGATAAAGATAGAACATCAATTTCATTGCACTATGTAAAGTGCTGTAATGTAATACATATAATTTAAATCCTAAATACTCCCAATTCAAGAGATAATGACAAGCATCAGGAAAAATAATGAGTATTTTGTATTGTGAGCCCTTTATCGCATTTCCTATTGTATCATGAGTTGACTATTTTGTTAAAACCTGAATGCAACAGTGCAGAGTAATGGTTTCTGTGTCCAAAGGTAGAACATCTAATCTTTTTCAACACTTGTAGCACTTTCAAGTAAAATGGTTATTTGTAAACTTCTGATCGGGTTGTTCACGACCATGTGCAGGTATTAATCGCTAGAAGCTGTAGGAGTCTCTGTGACGACTCCACGATCCTCGCAAAGTTTAGGAGAAAGATATCTGTATTCCTCTGACAAAAAGGATTTCTTAAATTTATTTTGTAGTACTAACAGGAAATGGAGTTTGACTGGCAAAGAAAGAAAAAGGACAGAAGAGCAGAAGAAAGCTTAACGTGAGAGTGACAGAGCGCAGGCCAAAGGCTAAAACACAGGCTAAGCTGTTTGTAATGATGTTCATTCCAACTCACATGTAGCAGTTTTACTACAGTGACCTGTTCAAACCTGAGAGTCTGTCAATAAATTGAAAAGAGTGGTTACATTTGGTACATTTGGTAGATGAGCATGATACAGCCATGATTCACTGACGCTGCTAGTTACAGACACTTCTCGGAGCACTGGGCTGTGGGTAACGCTAAATATAGAGTGGTAACCAAACTACAGTAAAAGAGTTTTTCCTGAGCAACTTCAAATTTATTACGTACGTACTACACATCTAGCAAAACTTTTCAGAGGCCTGACATCTCTGCTTAAAGTATCCTTCTTTATTGAACTCATGCAAATTCTAATTTTCCGAGACATTGAATATTTGTAGAATAATCACACAATAAATCGCAATAACAATATAGGGAAAAATATGGTGCCCATATTTTTGCAAGTCATTCAGCCCTGCTGAACTGTAAATTGAAGTGGATGTAGGGGCTGGGTTTTCAGTGGCCTTGGGGCACCAAGGACCAGATATTGGCACAAAAACACTGGGACACAAATAATCATGATTGGTGATTTTCTTTTAACCTTACCAAACTTGATTTTTTGAACTATCTTGCAAATGTTTAAAAGACGAAATCAAGTGAGATTTGCTGATTTACAGTAGTGAGGGGCAGCCTCAGTTTAAATATCCACAGAAACTCTGGAGATGAGATTTCATGAGCTGAGGGTGAAGATGTTGGATGAACTGAACCTTGTTGCTGCTCTCTGAACAATATTAGCGAGCACCAGAGAGTCAGATATTTGTGGCTCTGGCAGGACATCATCATGTTGTAAATGATCACGATGGTACAGGGTTGAGAAAATCTTGTCTTGAGGCATGTTTAGACCCTGAAAATGACATCTGAGGCAGGAAACTGAATAATACTAATCCTTTTCTAAAGGGCCTTGACGACAGCAGTGGTTGGGCTCGGGACCTTATAATTACCCAATGAATAGTGACTGATCAGACAAACAAGATTTTTTTTTCATCCCATTTGTACTGTACTTATAAAGACTAATCAATTTGTTGTGCAGCCTTTTTCCATAGCGCCCTCAGACAAGCTGGATAATGTGACTCTGATACTTTTACCATGCAGCCAGTCTGACTAATTTGATTTTCCTGTTCTGTCCAGGAGGTGCCATGAAAGCACTAGTTGTGTGAATATGGAGTGAAAGGAGAATCAATGTACAACTAACAAGACTTTGTTGTTTTCATAACTCCTGGACACCAAAAGAGTTATGATGCAATTTTAAAGATGTCATTTGAAAATAACAGTCCTGTCGCCACAACACATTTAGAGTACATTTTTTGACCATGCTTCTCTCTGTATGGGCACTGAGCTACAGAATTTTTGCCAAATTTCCCTCATGCCTTGTCTCTGCCTTTAGATGTCACTCTTTCTATTTTCAATCATGCTCTCCTTTTTCACTAAGTGTCTCAATCTTAGATTTGGTTTCACATTCATCTTTATGGTTCTGTGGTTAGCCTGCTTGGAGCTTGCGTGTTATGAATGTCATGTCAACGGAGTATATCTGGACTGTACCAAGATATCCAGTGTTCCCTTGTTATTCACTTTATTTACTGCTTCAGCTTAGGAACATTCTTTTTGCCCTCCTCATGTAACATTTCTTTTTATGGACAGGAAACAAACGACCCGCAGTTCTCAGTAAAATTACAGGTTGTTGAAAGACGTCTCTGACCTTCATGCAACGATCAGGATATGTCAAAGTCAAAGGCGCACAAGCATCGGGGGTCTGGTAATGAACACTCGACTATCTGTGCCTTTTCAATTCATTGCAACCTCTGAGGAATGCCAAGCGTACACGTGTGCTTGTTTCTATTTATCTATGTTGGGGGTGGGTCTTCATTTGTGACCTGAATACCTCAGCGGGTGAGCTTTTGAATGTCCTCCAAATGTGTGTGTATTCCCTTCGTGGAGTTGTGTGTGTGTGCATGTGTGTGTGTTTTTAGGCACTTGGCTGGTCGAATGAAATATTCATGGTGGCATGGTGCGATTGGCTGCTGAGCAAAGAGCGGGCTGACAGGGTAAAGCAGAGCAGTGTGCGTTTTGAAGCAGCTCTCCCTCTCTCTCTCCCTCTCTCTCTCTCTTCTTTTCTCAGTATAAAGAGATGAGTGGAGGATGAGGGAACATACAAGTGCGACAGTGTCTCTGTTGGTGCTTAGCTCACACACACACCTTCTCCAGCAGAGATAACCAGCAAAAAGAAGGAACTGGCTGACGTCGCTGCTGCTTCGCTTTGATGTTTTAGTCTAAATGGAGGAACAGAGCGAAGGGGAGCATGTGCTTACGGTACGTCTGGTCCTGTGTGTGTGGCTTTATGTTTATTGGACTGTCGTGTCTGCACATCATCAGTGTGAAGTGGCTTCATTTGTGCAGGGATGTTCCTGTGTGTCGGATTTTATAGCGGTTTGTCCTCCTTTTGTTCTCCAGCCGTACAGTGGAGTGGTGATCTGTGCTAATGAATGGGGCAGGTGGTCAGTGCATTTGGCCAGAAGGAAAAAGGCAGAGGTGTTAGGATGCGTGCAGTGGGAGGTAATGCGAGAGATGGGGGTGAGAAGCCGTTACCTCATCGGACATGCCTCTTGAAATGGAAACGCTTCCTTTCCACTCTTTGATCGCCTCAAGGAGCAGGAAGGAGGCAGACAGTTATGGCTGCTTGGAGGAGTGGGACAAGGGGAACAGGAAGGAGGAGAAGAGAGAGGAGAGGAGTGTCAGAGATAGAGAGAGAGGGAGGGAGATATTAGTGTGCCAAGATAGCTGTAATCAAACGAGGTGAATGCTGTCAACAGTGATGGCCATCGATTCATATAAAATGTGAATTTTCAAATAAAAATTCACATTAACCTCACCAAACTGTCAGCTCTGAGCTTAACGGTCCCATATTTTGTGTTTACAGGGTCTATAAGGTTTACAAAGAGTTGTTTTGAAGCATCTCTTGTTATATTTTCACACTCATAGCAAGCGAAATTGGTTTCCAACTGTGCATACTGTAAGATTAAATGACACAAGCCTCTCCCAGGCTTTGAAGTTAAACCCTGTTTGAATGTGCTGATGCACCAGACAAGTAAATATTTGAATGGCTAGTCAGTAAATGTAATCAAGATATTGCTTCTCAATTGATCAATATATACACTGACTGTATTTTCCAGAGGGTATAGGTCACATTGGTCAAAAAATGCAACATAAAAATGTATGTAAGTCGCATTGAATGAGAAATTTATCATACAAAATCCAAGACCAGGCTATAGCGTATAGAACAGGTGTCCTGTCTGCTAACACACTGACAGTTATTCAGCTACAAAATTGTGTGAAGAACATACCTGGGAGGCTAACAAGGCCAAATCAACCCAAGCCAGCAGGTCCAGCAAGCAAGTTCACCAAGCTCCTGATTTCATGCCACATCACTGAATCCATTGAATTCATTATCTCTAGCCCAGAGCGCCCGCTTGTGCCCGTAGACGGTAAAGTTTACTCCTTGGTCCCTATCAGTATAATTTAACATTGAAAAACACGTTAGATAGATATATTCTGATACATAAGTTGCACCTGACTCTAAGTCACAGGACCAGCCAATCAATGGGAAAAAAGGCAACTCATAGTCTGGAAATTATGGTATGTGTTTGGGGTTTAAGTTAAAGCTCCTGTGTAAGCCTCGTGAGATGTTTTCACTTCTCATCCTATGATCATTACTTGCTCAGCAGCCTCTTGTAACCTCTCAGATGTCCAACTCTATTATTCCTTCTGAAAACAGAACAAACTGGTAACATAATTTAACAGTAATTGGCAGTAAATAGATGTCAATATTCCCATCCTTAGTATTTAATTGTGCATTGGCAGTGAGAATTCCTCAGTAATCTCAAGGGACAGGTCTCTCACCATGAAACACATTTCTTACGTCAGTCTTTATTGACTGGACTGGGTCCCAGTAAAGCAAAGACTGGCAAAGGGACTGGTATTAGAGGGAACCAGGCCTGTTGGCTTGGTGGATCGCTGGTTGTTTCATTCACTGGCTTGTTGGCTGAAGTGGTGTTTGGCTGCTGTTGGGTTAAATCATCCCACACGAACATAACAGAAGGGAGGTAAACGTGGCTGTTGTTGTGGTGAAGGCCTCTGATGTCTTGTTGAGTAATAACTGTGGGTAATAGTCATGATTATAGTTTTATCAAGCAGAATATGTGTGGTTTCGTTGACTTTCTGTGCCCCATGTTTTCCATTTGGTAGCCCTTTCGGTGTATAAATATAATTCCATAGCTTAAATTTCAGTAGTTTATCCTAGGGCACATTCAGTGGGCTATGGATTCAGGAAGCATATAACTAAACACAAACAACCCAAAGGGAGCGTATCCCTTTTAGTTCAAGGCCTCAGATGAACCTGTAGGAGGGATGAAGCTTTGTCTGTTCTTGCTAAAAAAAAAAAACCATCACAACACTAGAGGGCTGACTTAGTGCAGATGCACACTTTTCCTGGTGGTAATGAGTAATAATCCACAAAAATAAGTCCTCTACCATCCTGACATTTCTTCCCAAAAGTATAAAACGGACTGAACCAAAACTCGTGTCTTGAACAACAACAACAAAGCAAAGCAGGAAATAAAGTTTAGCTACCCTGCTTACACAATCCAGTGTCGAGCTACCTTTTTGCCTAGTGCTTATGAAGTTAATTTAGGAGTTAGTCATTTGTTTTGAAAGTTGCCCCCTCAGAGCTCACAGCCTGACCAAAGCAATTTTCACACTCCAAAAAATTTTATATTTTCCTTTTGTTTCTCATGTTTCTAATGCATTGTGTGTTTAAAAAATAAATCTACACACCAAAAAGGAAATCATCTGTTGGAGTGATATGTTTGACCTTCATCATATCTACTGCATTTGTCAACTTCTCTCCTGCATGATTGCTTCTATAACTTTCAGACTTGTGAGGGGTTGAAGAACTCTGCTCCTTGGTGTAGTTTCTTCCCTCTGCCCTTAAGGTCCAACTGTATGTTTGTGAGAGCACTTGGTCCACTTGTTTTTCAACACTCTCACCTGTTCCGTCACAGAGGCTGCAAACTAATTTGGTGCAGAAAAATGTGTCAGCCTTTAATTTGTAAGTATACATCTGCAACATAGATAGTTTATAACGAATATCACATCCTAAAATGAAAAGAAAAAAACAACTCCAAGGGCCATGACATGTTCTGTTAATGCAGCCCTGGCACGTACAGAAGGAGCCTTGCTGGTAGTGTCACAGGACTGGCTCCAGAAAGTCCAGTGAGTCCAAGTCCAGTCCAATGAGTGTTTGAGTTTGCTATTCCTCCTCTGCTCGGCTGATCTTTTGATGTGTTTTCTCATTTCATTGTTAAGCTGCTTTTTTTCCCTGCTCACCTTTGTGATTCATACCACAGCCAGTGAGCGGATGGAGCTCTTAATCTTGTGGCCTCAAAGAAAAGCCAAAGCACTCACAATGAATATACCCACCCCCATTGTTGTTGTGATTATAGATTTTCAAAGTCCAGAGGAGGAAACAAGATGAGGGTAGGGAGTGGCTGTACGGGTGCCCCCACCCTTGATATTTTTTGATGTCTCTCTTGAACTTATTAAGCCATTAAATATAGCTTGGCTAGTTCTAATGTCATCCTATCTTCGGTATTTTACTTGCTCTTCTGCATGAGACCCCCTGAACCCCTTGAAATGCAGCAAGCTTAAATCTGAGACTGCCTTGAATGCAACTCTCACGAGTATGAAATGAGATGAGAGATGATTCGAGACTTGTCACTTGTCATGATGTTTCTCCTTTCACTGATATCTACATTTTGCCACAAACAGGATAACAACTTCAAATGACCAGAATGATATGAAACCCAAAAGTAAAGGAACAAGCCGGTGATTATGGCAAAAATCAAATCACAATAAGCCAAACCTTTGATGTTGATTTTGGTTGATGAATGATTATCCCACATTCTTAATGTAAGTGTGTCCAAACATCTGACACTGAATTCCTTATGGGTACAAGCTGCTTGCGTTGCAGAAATCCCTTTATGACGCTTCTGTGTAGAAGCTGGATGGGACAATGTCACCTGGCTACTTCTTCTTCTGCTGCTAGTTTTCTGGCAGCCTGCACACGTAGAGACACCTGTCTGCCTGTGATGTAACTACTAGAGATAGATGGTAAGGTTTTTTTGGGGCCGATACTGGTTATTGTTAGCAAAGAAGGCTGATAACCGATATTTGGAGCCGGTATTCACTTGCAGTAATTATCAGTCTTTGCCAATAATTGGCCAATACCTAGTAACTAACTTTGCAACCAGAAGTGTATTTCAAGGGGGTGATATCTCAATAACAAAAAATTAAAAAATACAACTCACAGCAGTTTTACGTTGGTTACGAGCTCTGAATATTGGAATGCCTTACAGAAGATTTTCATGCAGATGTATTTCACTTGTGGCTGTTTCAGTATAATCATGCTCTGGCTTAATATATTTCCACATAACTGACTTTCAAGCCTCGTAGTTGCTTATGCTGAGCAATCAAATTTTTCCATGTTTTTGCAAGATAGCAGAGGATGCTGTCAAGCAGGTGTTGTTGCCGTGATGTGTGTGGCTGTGCATGTCTTTGTCGGTAAGCGTAGCTGCTGTTCCTCATCAGTGTACCCCAAGTTATTTCATTATTTTACCATCAATGTAACGAGGTTGGGCAAAACCCAGGTGCTTGGTTATACTGACACATTAGTGTTCAGCCACACTTTTTGCTCAATGAAGGCTAATGTGAGTGATTGGTTGACGACATCTGCCAAATTAATGATCACCAGTCAATTAGAAAATGCCAAAATCAGCCCTGATCCAATACTTAAGATCAAGTTGGTGACATCCTTGGTTGTATCTCTACAGTTAAGGGTTTCTTAATAAGAATTGCCTGACCTTGAGTGTAACTGTTTTGCATGAATCATAGAAGAATCAGTATGTTATACTGAGACAATCCTTGTGTTCACATGTTAAGCCTCATGTTGACTGTTAAAGTTCATGTGAACTATAAACCCACACCTTTGCATTCAAACTCACACTTTGTGCTTAGCTGTCTAAGCTGTTGTAAAGGGTGTTAGAAATCCTTGCATGTAGACCCATTGACCGTAATTGTTAAGCAGTCTGTTATCCCGTATGGGTAAGTGAAGCAGATAGTGGGACACTCTGTATTTTTCAAATTTGGGTGTTTGTGATGTGTTCCTTTTTGCATAATGTCTTCTGCTTTATAAATTATCCTGAAAGCTTTTTTTCCTCAATGAGCACCCTTAAAAGCTTTTTTAACAACCAGACACAGAAAAACATCCACTTTTCTCACATCTGCCTGGACAACAAAACTCAACAATTGAGACATTCTTCCATCACTTAACCGTCATGGTTGTGACATTTTGAAAAAAGCTCATAGTTTCTGTTCAAAATGAAAAAATGACAAGCTAATATGTTGGCAATTTTTTGGTCTTTGAAACAGAATCTCTTCAAGACAACCACATGAGAAGACAAGAGGATTAGGGTTAAAGCTGGAGAACATTAAAAAAAAAACACATAATGAGGACAAGAGTGAAGCTTTTTGTGCCATGATTGTGCTTGCATTTTGGCATGTTGCTTCTTTGATTGTCATTTGGATCCCACTCTCTGCGTTTGTCCTCACTGAAGTGTACTGAGAAGAGCCAGGCGGGGCATATCCTGTGTCATACTCCACAAATGCTGTCAGCTCGTCTCTCTCTCTCTCCCTCTCTCTCTAAGAGGTGCCATGTTTCCGTGTGACATCAAAGGGGATCTGATGTCAATTCCCCGCCATGCTAGATATCTATTTTCTCAGTAGTATGGGGAAAGGAATGTTTGAATCCCATGAGTAATGCTTCTGTCATGTGGCCGGACACACGTCTCAGACTGGGTGCTGACTTACAAGATCACAGACATTCCTGGTGACTATATAGTTGTAATTAGTTATTGTTCTTTTTTATTTTTGCGTTTGAATTACAATCTGATTTTTTCAAGCATTTAAAAAAAGAGAAGAACCATCATTGTGTCCATAACATAAAGAATCTTTCTGTTTTTCTGTCCCCATAGGACAGAAAACAAAGCTGGACCCCTTTGGGCTCTTCTGGCTCTCTTTCCTGTATACATGCAGCCAGAGACACATCTGCCTTCCATCAACAGTCCTCTATTGGTGTCACAGACTGTTAGCTTTCCAGCTGACATTTTGCTCCTTCCCAGTCCTCCCCAGTGGCACCGCTCCTGTCGCCCAACCACAGCTGTGGTTTGTGGACATAATAGCCAATCACCTCCACAGGCTTGTGGGCTGCTGGTGTGAAAGTGAACTGGTTTATTTTGGATGAGGCTATGTGACAAATTGCATCATGTGTTCTTAATTTGACCCAGGCAATTTGAGGGCACGACAGGCTTCAACACGTGCACCGTACAAGGGCGATGACAGCGTGTCAGTTGATGTTTGTACATAAACAAGTGTTGATATTGTCAGGTTTGGACATGGTATTTTAAGAAGCTTACAAATAAGTCGATAGCTGTGAAGCAGAGACAGTTTAAAGCTAGCTTTGTGTGCTGTGCTTGTAAACAGAGGTTCATGTGATTCTCACAGAGAAGGAAATTAGAAGCAGAGCATGTTTTACAGTCTCTGTCGGAGCATTTAGAGCCAGAGATCCTGTTGCTTTAACAGAAACCCATAATAAGATTCATTTTAATCTTTAAAAAAACTTGCCCTCTTTTTGATTTAGATTGTTTTAAATTGAGAACAGTCGTCCAACAACTGTAGTCAAAACAAATGAGTGTGCATGTAGATTTTCTGGCTTGATTTGAGTTAGGGCTGAACGATTTGCAAAAAAAACCTGATTGCTATTATTGTTCACTATATTGTAATATGATTATTGTGCCATTATTTTTCGATTTCCATCTTATGTGTTGTGAAACAAGCAAAGAACACTACATTTGAAAATACAGCTAGAAAAAGAAATCAGGGAGAGAAATTTAATGGTACTGCTTTATAGATGAATCATTTGGAATGGCGTAGAATCAAAGAGCAGATTTGATTTTTTTATTCTTGGTGCGAATGAAAAAACGCTCCTCATAATCAATCTATGATTTGGAAAAAAGTTGTTCATTTGAACTTTAAAGAATTTTGCAGAAGCCAACATTTTTTTTTTTCCATGTCAAGATGTGATCGTGTTCCTTTCCAATCACTTCACTTCACCTCTATTCCAGAGACGATCTCAACTTAAGTGTTGTATTGTTTTTGTATGGCTAATGAAATCTGATCAATTTTATCTTGCCGTTAAGGGATTTTATGTCACTGTAAAGCACTTAGAATTGTCTTGTGTACAAATCGTGCTCTGCAAATAAACTTGCTTCGCCTTGCCTAAATCTAGTAGGTGATCATAATTCAGTTAAACCTGAGTGCCATCCACAATAATCAGAACAAGAGGCTAAACAGCATTATCGCCCCTTGTGAGAAACAGTGACTGAAACATTATCTCGGATCAGTAAGGCATCCAGGAATTTTTGGCATACTGCAGATTTAGCTCTTTTTCATATACTACATACTACATACTAAATTTCCACAAAATCAAAGGGCACTGCTAGTATAACAGGTGGCTTGGGAAACAGCCCAAGATATCATTCAGTGCATTTGTACATCTCACAACCTCAATAGCACAGTTCAGTTCTCTTTACCCTTCGTGCGCTGTGATACCAGCTACGAGACACCGATTAATTTCTTTCCCCCCTTCTCTCCTCAGCTGAATTATTACCGCTCCTCATC
This sequence comes from Thalassoma bifasciatum, assembly GCA_008086565.1. NCBI lineage: Eukaryota > Metazoa > Chordata > Actinopteri > Labriformes > Labridae > Thalassoma > Thalassoma bifasciatum. The sequence continues at coordinate 155,409 of RPOG01001337.1, forward strand.
AAGGAGCTGTCAGAGAGCAACATGGCTCATTATCATGCAAATCCACGGGCGAGTGAGACTCATACATGCACACAAGTACACACACAAACATGATCATAGCTGGCATCTTTTAGTGAAGGTGGGGCTCCTCATCGGAGACAGATTGTTGCAATATCTGTGTGGGAATCTGAGAGTCTTTGATGACGGATTTAAAGTCGTAAAGCAGTATATAAGTAATAAAACAGGATGCCCAGGAAATGGACGCGTGTGCTTTCCATAAAGAGAGATTGACCCTGATACCATTTATTTAGAGTGTAAGCTTATCCTCCTTTTAGGGCTTTTGTTGCGTTAAAGAGCAGTGAGCGTTTGCCCTATATAAGAAAATATGCTCCAGAAATGTACGTCTTTGATTTATTGAGCATTGGCTGAAAATTGCAGTGGTGCATTTTTTTCATAAGCCCTTTCTTCAGCCTGTTATTCAACCGCAGTCTGTCAAAACTGTCGAACTACAAGACACAGGGGGATTGTATTGGTGCCACATAACTTCAGACCTGGTATCTATTTGTCTTTAAGTCTGCCATCAGTTGTGTAGTCGGAGGCAGTGTTAGCCTGCTGCCAACTTGTGATATTTATACACAGACTGGTATCAATGTGTGTCTAAATAAAGCTCCTTCCGTTTCATAATGCCTCATATTAACACAAGAATTGCCCTGCAGTGTATCATGAAGACGTCATTTGAAGTGATTCAACGCAGTAGCTTGATTTATTGCATTTGTTGAATGAGGGGGCTTGTTTGATGCTGGTGGTACTGGTGGAGGTTTGGTGCGTGATAACAGAAGCAGCCAAGGGTTTCTGGTTCTCTCATTATTTTTAAGCTATCAGCCTGGGTTAGTCTTGGTATCAGTTGCCGGTCCTTGTTGTAGCCAAGTAAAGACTTCCCTCAGCACATTTAGTTCTGTTTTTGGCTGCCGTGCCGCTGTAATTGGAGAGCGTCTCTATGGCTGCCTTAAAAGTTGTGGCCTGTAAAGATAGGAGTCAGGGGGTTACTAATAACTGGGTTGGTAATAAGATTAAGTTGGATGTGGGTTAAAGAGGTGCAGGTTTTGTGTTTGTTAACTTCTGCTTTTATTATTTCAAGATTGAAAATGGACAAAGTTTCAGGGTTTGCTTTTGTTTTTAAGGTTAGAACTCCATCTGAACTCAGGTCAAAGGTCACGTGTAGTCATGTTCATCAGATGTCACGTGCTTGTTCCACTTTCTGAAGGCCTTTAATACCACATATCAGAAAGTATAAGAAAGAAGTTAGTGTAATAACATCAAAGTAAGATTTTAATATGAAGATGGGGAAAATGACAAAGAATATTACAAAAGTGGGTAGCAGAAAAACCATGAAGAATCTTCTTTACCGCTATTGATGTAAGCTAAAACTTGGTTTATCTTTCTGCTTCAGAGTGTGTGACACTACAGCTGTGATGCTACAGTGATGCAAGAGCGGGATAAGAGGGCTGTGTCATCTCTATGATCGCCAGAGCCCCTGTTTCTGGTCCCAAAATGTTTTTTTATGTGGCATGGCAGTGTTTACAGTGAGCAAGGTGGTTCCCCAAACTTAAATAGTCCCATATTGCACTTTGCTTTGCTCTCGTCATTTATCATCTCCAGGAAATTTGGGTAATGCATTGTGTTGCCTGAATCCTTCTTCTGTGTTCCTTTTCCTTGCTCCCTAAGTTAAATTGCCCCCTGGTGGAAAAGATATCTATAGGTGTGAAGAACGTTGTTGATGCGATGGAGAAGTAACTATTGAGCAAAGTTAAGCATAGACCAGACTTTGACGTTTGGGACTGTAGAATGAATGTCCTCACAAGAAAATCTATGTTATATGTGTTTGGGTTCTGTGATTGCTTTTTTAAAAGCATTCATTTAACAAATCAATTTGTTCTATGTCTGTTTGCTTCAATGTATCCTTACAGCTGTACAGCTCCTCTTATTCCATCCTTCTTTCTTTCCACATCAGTGATATCAGATTAATTATTTCCTCTCTTGTCACATCATTTGTTTTAATGAACACTGCTAGCCTTCGCAACGTTTATCACAGAGCCCACAACAGTTAATATCTTTTAATGCAGACTCATAAGTGAGTGGATATTGGTACACAGATAAGCTCCTATAATATTCCAGTTAGGACCTGCCGTAGAAGGTCAAGAAACAAATCCTTAGGTTGTTAATCAGCGAGATAAATGATTGTAGTATGTTCTCTGTCAGTATATGTTTCTTTTGTAATAAATTTCCAAGATGATCAAATTTGTTTTTCGACTTCTCAGCAAGCATGCTTATTTGTATTTTGTCAAGATCTTGATTTTTTTTTTGATGGCCATGTTTCAGTTTTGAGGAATGGTACTGCTATTGTCATTAATGTTAAAAAAAAAAAAAAAGGTCACCGTCCACCCAACTTTGCCTCACCGACTATTCCAATATCTGCCATTCTTGTTGACAGAAGGTGAGTGAGCTGTCAAAACAAGTCTGCTAAAAATATCCCCAAGTCTAGGAAAACCAACGCTTGTTTTGTAACAAAAAAAACCCAGGCAGATGGCTATAACAAACCTGTACACCGATACGTTATGTCATCTAATGAAGCCAGAACTAAGATAATCTATAGAAATGTGTGAATAACGTATTTATTTTTTTCTCCTGCTCTCTCTTTGTCTGCCTATCTCTCTTTCTTCTGTCATTTCAGGGTCTAGATGAGGAGGCATTAGTTGACCACGGGAAATCCAGCTTCACCACTCACACAAACTACGAAAGAGAAGATTTGGAAAGTAAGCAACAAACAGCTCGTATTAAATTCTGTTTCTAAGATGCAGCACGATGCTAATTTATTTTTCTAGAAAATGTTTCTTGCAACAGCTTTACTTGAGACACTTGAAAGGTGAAACTAATGAAGCAAATCAAAGTAATTGGTAAGACGTTGGCAGCTCCACAAACATTGTAACCCTCACATCGCCTCCCTGAAGTGATAGCTATTGGTTTGTCTCTCCTCCCCTCCAACTCATTCCACATCTTTTATGCTGACCTGCTCTGTCTGCCCTTCAATAATATCACATTCTTTCCTTTCTCACACTCCTTTAACATGCGACTTTCTGTTGGTCTAAGCTGGCTCCTTTTTTTTTTCCACACTCTTTCATCTCATCTGTTTTCTCTCTCTCCCTCTTCCTCCGTTTCTCTTCCTCCATCTGTTCAGCCCATGCGGATGTCGCTCATGCCTTCCTCTTAGCGCCGCGTCTCGGTTTCACTCCCGGGTTCCCTCTCGAATCAGAGAGCGATGACTCATCTGTGAAAAATGACTGTTGGTAGAAAATGTAGGGCGAAAGCGGGGCGTTTACATCTCAGGACACGGTTTGTTCCTGTGTGGCAGGAACAATAACAAGGGGAAGTGGATGAAACACTAAGGGGTGAAAGTTAAATGTTTTTACTGCGGTTTCCTTCAAATAGGTTATCTGGAGCACCAAAAACAAATTATTACAGCATACTTCTTTCACAAATAAAATCTGCTCAATGAGTGAGACTGCGATGCCTTTAACATTTGAATCTTCTAGTTTCCCAAATAAAAAGAAGTGGTTCATGATGTCTGATTTGGTAATGCATTATTTGTTTTCCCCAGGCCACAGAGCTGTGTATGTAGGTGTCCATGTTCCTCTTGGAAGGGAAAGCAAAAGAAGACATCGCCACAGAGGACACAAACACCATCGAAAGAAGAAAGAAAAAGACAGCGAGGAAGGGAAGGACGATGGACGAGAATCCCCCTCTTATGGTTGTAAATCATTTCTAAAATGCCTTTATTTACTGCCTAAACCATGTTTTTTTATTCTATTTCTGTATTTAAATCCCTTCTCTACTGATTTTCCATCTCACTGCTTATGTCTTCCTTTAAAATCCCTCCTCTGTGTTTATTCACACACCCACAGGACTCACCGAAGACGATAAACAGACACCTCTTACAATCCACAAGAGACAGGCCTGGCTTAAACTTGATCTATCTTTCAGTGTATTTTTATTGGTGGGATTTGTTGCCTGGTGGTTTAGACTGAAACATACTTTTTTAAATACATGTAGACACACACAAAAAGCTGGAGTCAATACATATTGCTTGTCATTCACTTGTAGCCTTGTTGACAAAGAAGGAATAGGAAAGCAGAGAGTGGCAGGTGTTTATTAGCTTTAGAATCACACCCACTTCAACAACATACAAATTACCAGGTTATAGCACCACCCTGTTAAAGCTCTTTATGCGTGTCAGCCCTGAACAGCTCTGAATAAAACA